>JASANV010001280.1:0-16025 GCA_030849715.1 Trypanosoma mega | reverse complement strand
GACATACGGCTTCCTCACACCAGATCTCTGGGCCGAGACAGAGGCCTCGCGCGACCCGACGGATGAGCACTCCGACTTCCTCGCCCAGCGCGCTAAGATGATTGCTGCATAGTGGTCTTTATGCGATACTTTGGCTTAGGCAATTTTATTTGTGTGCATTTCTCTTTTATATTTTTTTTTTTGTGTGTGTGAAAATGAAAGTTGTCATGATTTGATAATTTCATTTTTGCGCTCTTTTCTTTGTCTTCATGATTTTTCCTTGTTATTATTGTTATTCCTCCTATTGTGAAGAAAAAGGAGTTTTTTTAATTTATTTTATCTGTGCCTACAGTTGCTTGAGTACCATTTACAAACAATAAATGCTCTTGATTCTCTTCTTTTTTTTTTTTTGGTGTTGTTGTTGTTGTGGCTGTTTTACTTATTGTGAAGAGCGAAATTTAGATTTATAAGCGTAAATGAACTCCAAGGTGAAGAGTAATGTTGTGAAGGGTGACGCAAAAGCAGCGAACCGCTCACGGCACGCCAAGAATGAAAATTGGAAGCCCGCGTTAGACGATTCCAAAAAGAAGGCTTCTTCGCGTCGTGAAGCAACAGAGATGCCCCAGAAGCGCGCAAACAGCGGAAATGCCCCTTTGGTTCAACAAAAGACGCAGGTACCTGCCTCGGGATGGATAAAAGGAGGTAGCTCTCCTTCTTTTGCTGATATTGTGCGAAAGAAAGCCGAATCTGCGGCCCCCGAACTCCATGAAGAACCCGCTACGACTATTGCCGCTGCTGCTGCTGCTGCTGCTGCTACTGACGTGGTGCCAGTTGAGAAACCCGAAGTAGATGAGATACCCAATGGTGAAGTGGTCGCCCCTGAAACGTTCGTTCAAGAGCCGGAAGAGGCTACATATGAACCCGTGCAAATTCATGAAAATATTCCTGACAATGTTGCTATCCCAGTGACATTTGAAGAAGACGTCGAAGAGACGACTCTCAATCGATTCTATGTATTGGAGATTGACAGGGTTGGGGATGAGGTGGTGGTGTTGCCCCCAGAGACTACACGTATCTCCGCCGAGCGTCTTAAAGAGTACACTTTCTCTGGTCAAGCTGGTAAACCTCCCACTCCACCCACAGCGCAGCAGGTCCAGTCTCAGTTTTATCGTCCAGAAGGGTCAGTGAACCGACCTTTTGGTGGAATGACTGGTGCAGCTGAAAACAATCGAAACACAACATGGGTAGGCCAACCCAATCACTCTGTTGATTACATTAACTGGTCGCTTTCAGACCGTCATCAGAGAGGCTTTCATCAGGGAATACAGTATAATTCTTATGCCGCACCAAATCAACAACAACAACAACAACAAAGGAATTTTGTACCTATGCCAAATAACAGGATGAGGCAGCATGAAGTGTTATCTGAAGTTCCCTTGCGTGGAATTCGTGACAGCGGGGTACCTTCAGCTTTCAATCGTCATTCTGGAAACGGTGGTGGTGTGTGGTAAATGATTCCCTGGATATTCTCACACGTGGTCTCGTAAGCAAAAAAAAAAAAAAATGCATTAAGAAACACGACTACTCTGTTTTTTCTTTTCTCTTCTTTTTTTATTATCATTAAATGTCTAAATAAGGTGTTCATGCATCCCGCACTTCATCTTCATGACCCTCATGGCATGTAGAATAAGTTTGGGAAACTCTCATCTGACATAAAAGCTCCTAACTCGTTTAATTCATACCGTATTTTTAGATGCATCCATGCATACGTATAAATGTTCTTTTTTTTTTTTTCTTGCTAGTTTTTTCCTTGTTTTGTGTTATTTTCGTAGTCTGGTCATAATATCATAAGCACCTTGTTCGATTTACTTTTAGTTAGACAGAAGGTATGCCTGAATATTTGCCTAGTAGTGATGGGTTGATGCGCTCAACGTTGCGTGAGACCATCAAACGTATACGCAGGATTCGTAAACGAGCTGGTCGCGAGGATGAACAGGCGGAGGAAGAGTCCACGGGCGATCCTTTTCGTGATCTCTCCCTTGCGTTTATTCGTTGTGTACAGCGAACAAAGGAAGCTATTAGAGAACGCAACGAGGGTACACGTAAGCATGGGCAAGATCGGATGGCAATTGAACAGTCAAATGATATTCGAAAAGATATACGCAATATGGAAACTTTTATTGATGAGATGAAAAAATTTGTGGACGCTTCTGAAGTTGCGCTGGCGCGTGAAAATAAAAAGAAAAAGCCGAGCAATCGAAAACTCACTCTTCTAGAGAAACAGCGTGACGAAAGGACAACCCAGTACAAGGAATGTATATCTACACTCGACCTTGTCCGTGAACAAGATCAAGAACGAACACAGCTTGGAAAAAAAGATGTGGACCTTGCCAAGGAATTACAAGTGGGTAAACGGGCTCAGCTGCGAGAGCAATTAATTAATATGCGGCGACCAAAAATGGGTGAAAACGGTCATGCCGATCCGAACGAAGGCTTGGAAATGCAAGATAACACTGTTGGTGGTGGACGCCTGGAGGATCATGAAGAAACCAAGGAGTCCATGAAAACAATAGCTGCGCAGGATGCCAAAATCAATGCAGGATTAGATCGACTTAAGGTTGGTGTAGGAAGGTTGCATAACTTGGCTCTTGAAATTGGCGCACAAATTGATATGCAAAATCAAATGCTTGATAAAACAGAGCAGACAATGGATAAACAAGTGAATCAGTTACGCAATATCAATCGGCGTCTGAGGAAATTTATGAAGGAGACAAAACCAATGAACACATTTATGAATGTTTGCTGTGTTGTGCTTATCATTGCTCTTGTTGGGTTTTTCCTCGTTCAGTTTAAAGTTATTTGAAGAGGTCCATACAAATTGTACCATCAATGCTCAGGCCATGTGAGGTGTCGCGGGATGAAATAGACGCGCAGTGTGTTCATTTCGCGACGCTGACAATCCCATATATATATACATATATGAAATAGTGGTAAGAAAACATCGCTTAGCATGCGACAACAGCGAAAAAGGAAGGGGAAAAAATAGACAAGTTATGTCTCTTACGGTATACGTTTACGTTTAAACAAGCGTGAATCATTTGCTTTATTCTATGTGAACAGCATCAGAAAAAAAAATATTTTTTTTTAGTATTGTTTTTTCTTCTTTTTTTTTTTTTCTCTCTCTACATATATATATATATATACATTTTACATTCTTTTTTTTTTTTTTTGACTTCTAAATGCTTTTTTTAATTTGCACATGTATATATATATTTATATATATATATATTTTTGAAATGCTTTTTCTATGTTTGTGGATTCTCTCCTGTCCGAATTTTTTTTTTTTTTGCGTAGATAAGGTAGCTTTTTTTTTTCCTTTAGAGCTATGGCAAAGGCAGAAAAGCGTCAGCGAGAGGAGAATGAGGCGGAATCCGAGATGCAATCAGATTCCGTGACGGCAATCCAGGATGACATGATAGGGAAGATGAAACTTCAACGCGCAACAACAGATAAGCGCATGACAAACCGTCAAAAGTGTCTTCTGCTGGGATCGCGTAACATATCAAGCAAGGATCGTCATCTGATTTCTGATCTCCGAAATCTTATGCCACATGCTCATGGGCATTCCAAACTAGGTCGATCCAATGACTTTGGGGAAGATCTTACAGAATTGTGCTCTCTTCATAACTGCAACAGTTCTATTTTTGTGGAGGCGCACCGGAAGGATATCAGTTATCTTTGGATTGCCCAGGCGCCACATGGACCCAGTGTGAAAATGCAGCTAACGAATGTTCACACAGCAGATGAGCTTAGGATGGCAGGAAACTGTCTAAAATATAGCCGTCCTCTATTGCACTTTGATCGTGATTTTGAAACTCAACCCCATCTTCGTGTTGTGAAAACTCTCCTTCAAATGGCATTCAATACACCGCGCTACCATCCGAAATCTAAACCTTTCATTGATCATGTTTTATGTTTTTTCTATCTTGATGGTCATATATGGTTTCGTAACTACCAAATTGTACACAGTGAACCACATGGGCTCATGGAAATCGGTCCACGTTTTACTCTTGAACCAACATCCATTCTTAATGGCTGCTGTATGGGTAGTGTTATTTGGAAAAATACGCTGTCCAAAACTCCAACTGAGCAGCGTCGGGATAGGAAGACCCGCCGTCTTGAAAAGACTCAAATTAATGAGGAAATAAGAATGCGCTCCGAAGCCTACAAGGCATTTAATCCGCCCTCGGAGAGGAATCCTCTGGATAATATTTTCAGGGACTAGGAAAAAAAATGGGGGAGGGGCAGGTGAAAAGAAGAAAAAAGGACAAGAACGAAACACTTAAATAAAAAGAGGCTATAGAAACAAGAAAGAAAGAAAGAAAAAATCCTTTACTTCAATATAATCTAATCACGTTTAACCTGCAAAAAAAAAAAAGAAGGTAAATATAAATATATATATATATATATGTTTGTTTATTTATTTATTTATTCTACATGGATTAATGCTAGGAGTAACTAGTGGGTTTGCAATGTCTGTTTTGATGGCATCCTCACCCCTCCAAACAGACGCACTACAAAAACAAAATAAAGTGACGGGAAATTGTTTAAATTATTTTCTTTTCACATTTTTTTTTCTTGCTATGTTTTCAGGAAGAAGTTTTATAGTGTAAACAATCTTGGTGGTACTTCCACTTTTAAGACATTAGCGTAACGCGCTATGTAATTCCTGCAGCGTTTGTGGTGTTCTGATTTGAATGTACTCTCTTTGTAGGGAGTGGGTATCTTGGTATGTCAGCGTTTTTAGAGTCTTCGTAGTCAATGCCAAAAATGCACGGAACAAGAAATAACTTTTTTTTCTGAAAAGGAAAATTGTATTTTCATGCAGCGGAATCAGAACCATGTAAATGTAAGGCAAAGACGCACTTTGCCACCACATTCCCAAGAGGACAGGCGATGCATATCCAATAGGTGTTCAGGCTTCGTGATTTCGCCAATTCAAACTAGGGCTATCTTTCCAGTGCATTTTGCAGTATCAAGTAGCGCTCGAGTAGGAAAAAGAGACACAAACCGATTCTCTCGCAAGCAGACCTTATAGCGAGATGGTCATTTTTTTTTTAGTTTAGACGCTTCTGAAAAGAATGGACACACGTGACGAGGTTAGCATAGAACGCTGGAACAAAACCTGAACACTAGCATTAATGATTTATTGATTAATGCCTTGGTTCTCTGTATACTTGATCTCTCTCACGGGTGAAATTAAAAGTAGGTACCGCATTGGAGGTAGTTTAGAAAATTTTTTTTTTTTTTCCCATCCCACCCACCCCCTGAATCTGCGACTTGGTAAGTAAAAACCCTTATTACTGTGTGTTGCGTGTTTGAAGATATATGGTCAACATTTTTGTTTTTTAAGTTAAGCAAGGTTTTTTTTGTGGACTTTAGTGTGCGATATAGTTCATTAAAAATTCTCATCTAAACTGTAAGAGTCTATAATTTTTGTCCAATTATTTGTAACTTCTTATTTGTTTTGATTAAAAATATTCAAAGAAACACAATCATCGGATTCGAATTTAATAAGAAAAGAAAGAAATTGGCTTTTCTAAAAGAAGAATGCGAAGTTGCTGTTGTTTTTATTATTATTACTGCTCTATGCTTTCTCGTTATCTATTTTGAGAATTCCTACCTTAATGTAGATATTCTTGTGATTTTTTCGTTTTTTTTCATATAATAATAGTAAAAATACCTTTTATTGTGAATTATGCTCATACAACACTCGAACTTCTGTAATGTTATACGTCTCAGATATCCACCAGGGCTCGTTTAGTAAGAAACAAATTGCCCTCCAAGTATATATTTGTTGATATTAAAATGTGTCTTTATTGTATTTCTCTGTTCAATTGTAAAAATTGTAAAAAAAAAAGAAAGTGTCTGTAACTCTTAAAAAAACTATTAAATTACCAAAAGGAGTATTAGAAGGTTCTTTTTCCGCGCGCGTTGGCGTAGAGTTAAATTAGATAATTATTGAGATGTTAATAAATTTAAGCAAATATGGAATGAGTATTCAAGGAATATAACTCATTATGTTTTTAAATAATTATTTTATTTTGATACAACTTTTGGTTCCGCAATTAAACATCTAATTATTTATAGAATGCTTTTATAGTTGTTCACTTTCATTTGTAATAAAAACGAGACTGTGTTGTAAATGCGCTTATTTTTTCTTCCAATGAAAGAGGGTAACGGTTTGCATTATTTATTAGAAATTTCTGAAAAATATATGATATGGGGAAAAAATCTACTAAGTTTATCTTGTTATTGAATCCTCGAGTTATTTTGATGTCTTTTTTTTTTTTTTTTTACCCCATTAATTTTGGTTCATTTTCGCTTTAGGGTGGAATCTCCTATTGGTCCCTTTTTGCTTCCCATGCATTTTGCCACGCCACCCGCCTCAACACTCAAACTGTGGCGGAGTTTTCGGGGATGAAAGGATTCTGAAAAACAAACCGCCGTGATTTAGGGAAATGGGGGGGGGGGATTCGCCACCTTTTTCAGAACATCAATACTTATATATGCTTGTGATCGTAAGTTTATTTTTTGGAAATGGAACCATTTCGCAACCGCGCGCGGCCGTTGATTTAACTCATGCTGCGTTGGCCCGTGTGGCTTTGATGCTGGGCCCAACACTTGTCATGACGCTGGCTTTGCCACCTAAAACGCTAACATGCTCTGATTTTCCGTTTTTCGTTCACCGCCTAAAACGCCCCCCCTCGTCCCTCAACAAAAGAGGCGCGTGCCATAGCCAAAGCGCAGAGAGAGACAGAATGCAGTTGCTATTAGATTGGCGGAAGTCTATATTGCAATGGGAAAAGCGCCGACGCTCCGCCAATGCAGATGGCAGAAAACCTTTGGCAGACGCAATTGTTTGATGCGCTTGGCGCCTGGGAGTGGAAAAGGAAAATAAGGCAACATCCGATGTCAACCATGCGGGGATTCAGAGATCGACGCTGATTGCCACCGTTCTTCTTCCAGAGCCAAGCGGACCGAACCACTTTCTTGTCGACCATCGGGGAACTGAACGCATTCGGATACTGTATTTCCTTTTTTGCACCCCGCAGCGGTAGTAACACATCACTTGATCTTGTCTCTGCCACAGGGATATAGCTTCTTCTCACCGTTTGGATTCCCAATCTTGGCTTAGTGTGCTCCAGTGCCTCGGCTCTTAGCTTCCCCCATAAAGAGGTACATGCCACCGACACCACGTTAAGGCGACTGGTGTTGCTAGAGTTATTTCATTGTCTGTTTTGGATACTTTGTTCTGTGAAAAGCGCATTGCGAGTGATACTCCCAAAGGTAGTCAATGGTCTAAGTGTATTCTTCCTTTTTAAAAAATTTTCTACTTTCTTTTTTCAACATTCTTAGGTTTACTATAAAGAATAGTTTCGATTTTAAGTGCGAGTTCTCATTCATTTCTTTCATGGCTGAAAGTGATTATTGGAGTCAGGAAACAAATTCATTCGTGGAAAGTGAATCTCTGTATTTTCACTCGAATCAAGAATCAAATGAATCCGCATTCGATATGGAAGAAATACGTACAGCTAAGGGGTTCAATATTGATGTAAGTGATCGAGTAATTGAAGAAAGTGATATCCACCCGCACAGCAAAAGCGATGGGCCAATTCATGTGTCTTTGCACCGTTGCCCTGAAGTATGTGATCTACAGATGCTTGGAGGGATACCACAAATGGACACCTTACATGTGAGGAAATGTAAAAAACTACGTGGACTAGACGCATTGCATCATCACGAATCCCTTCGAGAACTCTGGGTGAGCGAGTGTGATGTTTCGGATGAGGATGTTATCCATATTGGATCCATACACACATTAGAAGTACTACATATTTCAAATTGCACAGCAATAAAAAATGTAAGTTTCATTGATAAACTCTCGGAACTACGAGAGATACATTTATGCGGGACTGCCATCACAGATTCTGAAGTAAGGTACTTTCAAAATAACAAACTCTTGACTAGTATTAATCTGAAAAACTGTGTGAGCTTGACGGATGTCTCTCCTTTGGGATCAGTACTTTATCTAGAAGAACTAGACCTCTGTGAATGCACAAGTGTGAAAAACATCGGAGATCTTGGATCGCTACCATTTTTAAAAAAATTGATACTTACATGCACTGCTATCACTGACACCGAAGTGCAAAGCATTGGATTGAGCAAGACACTTGAGATATTAAACATATCTAAATGTGATCGTCTGACAGATATTTCCCCTCTGGCATTTGTATTGAGTATGGAGGAGTTGAACGCAAGTGGCTGCTCTCATTTGAGAACTATTGGTGACCTTGGTGCACTACCACGATTAAAAAAACTGCAGATGGCAGACACTCTCATCTTGAATGAGAATGTGTGCGCCATCTCAAAAAGCCGCACCGTTGAAAAGCTTGACATATCTTTCTGCCGACACGTGACAGATGCTTCTTCTCTCTCGTCACTTGTCAGTCTAAAAAGATTGGATATTATAGACTGCGAAAAATTAAAAACAATTGGCACTCTTAGTACACTATCAAGTCTGACTTTTTTGAATATATCTCTTACTGAAATAACCAATAATGAAGTAAGATACATTGGAGAGAGTCGCACACTGGTCAAGCTCTATATGTACAGGTGTGAAATGGTGACAGATGTATCACCTCTTGCATCTGTTCTCAGTCTCGAAAAGGTGGACTTGAGTTTTTGCGAAAACTTGGAAACCATTGGTTGGCTTGGTGAACTACCAAATTTGAGTACTTTGTATGTATCATCTACTTCCATTACAGATGCAGATATACTTTCTCTCGGGAAGAGTCGCACACTGGTCAAAATCCACATGAAAAAGTGCACATTTGTCACGGACATCTCACCTCTTGCATCTGTTCTCAGTCTCGAAAAATTGGACGCTTATGACTGTGAAAACTTGAAAATAATTGGCTCTCTTGGAACACTACCCAAGTTAACGGTTTTGTTATTATCTACTACGGCGATCATGAATGAGAGTGTAGAGTCTATTGGAGAAAGTCGTACACTGGTCAAACTCTACATGCAAGGGTGCCCTAATGTGAAAAAAGTTTCTCCCTTATTATCTATTTGGAGTTTAGAGAAAATAAAGCTCACCGGATGCTCACGTTTGAAATCGATTGGCGCTCTCAGTTCATTGCTATACTTGACGGTTTTGTGGATATCCAATACTTTGATTAAAAATACGGACATTCAATCAATAGGGAAGAGTCGCACACTTGTTGAACTATACGCTAAAGAGTGTGTAAATGTGACAGATATTTCTCCTCTCGCGTCTGTTTGCAGTCTGGAAAAGTTAAATGTTGTCGGCTGTGCTAATTTGACGACCATTGGTGCTCTTGGCAGTCTTCCCCATTTAACTGTTTTGTGCATGTCCTGTACTGCCATTACGAATGACGCTGTGTTATCTATTGGGGAGAGCCGGTCACTTGTCGAACTCAGGATGGAACAGTGTATGAATCTGACGGAAGTTTCCTCTCTTGTGTCTGTTCATAGCATGCAAATATTAAGGCTCAACAATTGCAAAAATTTGACAACTATAGGTGCTATTGATACGATGCCAAAATTGATTGTACTGCGGCTAAAAAATACCTCCATCACAGACGAGTGTGTACATATAATTGGAAAAAGCCAGACACTTGTTAAACTTCATATTCAAGGTTGCATGAACGTGACGGATATTTCTCCACTCGCGTCCATGGGTACGCTCAAAACACTACGTCTTACAAATTGCATAAATCTAAGAACAATCGGTGATGTTGGAAAGGGAGATTCACAAACTAAGATTCGTGGAATTGATTTAAAAAAATACAGCTGAGATACAAAGTAATTTTTGGATGAGATGTGTTTACAATCCTTTATGCAAAACTTTTTTCTCCACTTTTACGGATACTACCATATTTGTAGTTTTAAAAAAATACAATGCATATCTCTGTTTCTATACGTGAGTACATGTGTTTAGTATTGCAAGAACCATTTTTTTTTGTAAGCTTGCGATCTGAATGGGATGAACAAAGCTTGCAGAAGGTACCAGATTCGGGGGGGCTTCCCCGCCCGCCAGTTCTGAAATTACTCTACTTAGTAATACCTTATTTTTCCTTATTTTCTCTGAAGTTAAGCTCTTTTGTGATCGGAAATCAATAAAACCTCCCACCTACCCCCAATAAAATTTTCCCACCACGACAGGAACCCTTTGCCTTAAAAACGGAAATCGAAAAAGGGTCAATTTTCCTGCACTTCGCAAAGGTGCCTACCTTAATCTTTATCTGAGAAATATTGATTCGTTTTTATGATAACAAACAGTTAAGAAACTATTCGCCAGTATTGAGGAATTTAAGAATTATGTGTTTGGTACCTGAAACAAGTTTGCCATTCTCCCCTTATTCTTCACTCTTAAAAGACTCAAAATTCGGATTTTGGACAAAAATCGTATGAATAAGAGTGAAAAATGCTTGTCGGAAAAATTTACTCTACTGAAGAGGCAGGTAATGTTTTTTTGTTTTTTTTTGTTTCGAATTGTATCACCTTTGAGTGAAAAGTTTTTTTTGATTTACGTGACAACAAATACTGATTAATTGAATGGAATTTTATTTATTGCATAAAAATTTTCGGCTTTACGTATCTCTTATAAAACATAATTTTAATGCACACTATTTTAATTAATTTTAAAAGTGAAAGGCTAAATAAATACACTTTGATTGCTTTTGTTTATTGAGCTATATTTTTCTATAAAATGATAGATTCCTTTTTTTGTTATTCAATCTCTTTTTTTGTAGTAAGAAAAATGTTCTTTTACACACACAAAAAGTAAAAAATTATAGGCATTGTGGAACATCACTTTTGTGAAAAATGACATTATTTTCTTAAATAGGAGGCACAAGGACAAAAAGGAAAAAATAATACTCTCTATTAACTTTTTTACGTCGATTCGCTTAAATCGAGTATAAAATAAGATATAAAAGTTTCCAATGAATATAAAAGTTTAGGGTCTTTTCGTTTTCTTTTTTAGTTGCATTTATTTTCTTAATCATGAAGCTGCTTTATTGGTTTACTTTGTTCTCTCGAGATTTACATATTTGTTACCTTTTTTCATCTGAAGGTGGAAGCTCTTACGTTTTTCCTTTTAATTGTGAAAATGTTTGCTTGTTGAACTCAAAAGTCATAGTTTGCATTCCAGCAGTGTTTTTCTGGTAAAAAGATTCATCAAATTTCCTTCTTTTGAGTCATGAAGAGAAATAATCCCAGTCTTTTCCTCTTTGTGTTAATGTGTTGTCATTGTTCCTACATACTTGGAGACGTGCGTTCTGTAAGACAAATATTTCTGATAATACTGTTATTTTTATTACATGATTAACAATATTTTCTTTTTGTGACAATAATTTTTTTTAAATACCTAATAAAGGCTTTGTCAATGTATGACTTTAGCTTTAAATAAATATTTTGTATAAAAAATTTTTACTTTAAGAGTTGAATACAAAATGGAAGAAAAGAAAATGCATAAATTTAATGCTGATAAAAAAACACAAAGTGATCATTTGAACGTTAGATGGGGTATGTAAAAAAAATCCACAAGCTAAAACAAATTGAAAATATGACGTATTAGTAAGTGAATTGAAATTTGATTATACATTTTTCATAAAAATTGTACCGTTCAATTTGTAAAATGGAAGAAATTTACTGCAAAAAAAAGAAGTGAGAAACTTTTTTAAACATTTTAGATGTTTTGAGTATATGATAAACATTATTAAAAAAAATGAAAATGAATTCATATTTAATTGCATATAGTACATTTTTACATTATTTTTATTGAATTAGATGAAACCAATCAACTTACATGTTTGCATTACATCCACACTCTGATAGAAGAGTTTTACACCAGACTTATCATTCATACTCATATTCCAAAATGAACTAGTATGTTTGGTTTTATTACAAACTAAGAAATACATCCTTTAATAATAAAAAATGTTTCTTGTTTCACAACCATGTCTCAGCGAAATAGGCTACTCTTGATGCCAATGAAAAACTTTTGCCCCGTATTTTATGTTTGTATTAGTTTAGTAAAAAGTTGTCTTACTGTAATTCTTCATTAAAGTTCTCTGGGTTTCATATGCACTGCGATTTAGTATTTGATACTTCTGAAGACATCTTTTTTTTTTGTTGCACATAATTACCCATATGGTAACATATTTTAACAACTTTTATATTTCTCAAAGTTTTGTTACTCTTTTTACATTTGTAGAATAATTTATACGAACCATAAAAAACGAGTTTTAATTTTATGTTTTGAACTTACGCAATTTTTATTAGAATAAGAGTCTTTTTTTTTCAGGTTTTAATATAACAGAGCCGACAGTAGTTATCAAACGCTTTTATTAAATTAAAAAAAAAACAGATCATTTATGTACAGTTAAGACATCTGAACATGTCTTTACATGAACATGTCCCACTATCCGCTTAAATATTATCTCAAAATCAGAAATCGTTACTGAAAAAGGTCACACGAAAGTTTACGTCTATTCTCTTGGCTACATGGCTGCGTATTATGGCGTTTTATGAAGTTTTGCACGATGAAACTAAACATTCTGCACGCTGTTCAAGTCTAGGAGTTTTTCGTCTAAGTTTTATAATTGGAAGTGAAAAATGTTTGTTGAGGACTTTAAAAGACAGCAGGCAGGGTACTTTTATGTATGAAAACAAGAAAAAAGTAGTAAAGGAGAACATTATGCTAAACTTAATTCTAAACTTCAAGCGGAAATAATTTTACATTGTAGTTCTGAAACTTTGAGCCCAATAGATTTGGAAAATGATAACATCTATAGGCTTCTTTAAAATAACAGAAAATTACAAGACAAAAGGTTCAAGTGATGCATATATCTTTTTCTATGTTGCTGCTGAACCTCAAAAACTCAATATATTCACTTCAATGTTGGCAAATGTTTGTCCTACAAACAAGTATCAACCAATCGTTGTGGCATTAAATATTAACCTACAGTTGGTAAAGAAAAACATTAATGAAGAAAATGTCATTTGAACAGTAGAAAGTGCATTAAAAACATGGAAGTGTAATGAAAATGAAGAACTTTTACCTTTAAAAAACAAGAAGCAAAATTTACACAATGCCATTTTATGTATAAAAAATTGTTTATCTGTATGTGTGTGTGATACATTATGAGTTCATACGCAATCTAAACTTAGCCCTAGATTTTAACTTTGCTTATAGTGATATATTTGGTGTCGGTTTACAATTATATACATAAATAGCAAACAAATTTTTTTTATTGTTTTTATTATTCCTCAAAATGTGCATCTATGCGCATTTTTTTATGTCATCTGTGCATTGAAAAATGTGAAATGTTACATCATAAAGTGAAAGTGATACAAAAAGTGAAAAATATAAATATATATTTTGTTTTCTTTCTTTTTAGAAAAAGGAAGTTGTAAGTAATACAAAATGAAGAAAAATCTTTTAACAGTTTTTACATTTACGTTATGTCTGCAAGTATACCACACACTTGCCATGGAAACGCATGAATTATGTGAGGAGACGTCTTCCAGTAAATGTCAAAAGATCGACACGCATTTACCACATTCGTTTGTTGAAATACAAAGTGACACACTTTCCACAAGAAAAAATGCAAAAAAAGAGGTAAGCGACAAAGAAGCAGAAAAGGCAGTGAGTGAGGCAACCGATAAAATGAAAAATACTTTGGACTACATTACAGATATGCAACAAACCGTATACAGTATGTACACTGAAGCATACTACTCCAAGACGAATAAATTAGAAGAAGCTGAAAAATTAACAAAAGAGGCATTAATTGCACAAGAAGATGTGCATGAAGCATTACAATACGTCAACAAAGCCTCCAAAGCTGCCGATGAAATACTTCCACACGCTACAAAAGCAATGAGTGAAGTTGAAAGTGCAATTCAAACAATTAAAACAGCTCTTGAGAGGGCGACAAACGCACAAAAAAACTTTGAAGAACAAATAAAAGAGAGTGAAACGAATGACGAGAAAAAGAGTTTTGCTCATTATCTTGTCAGAGGAGCAGCAGAATCCAAAAGAAGTGCCGATAAAGCAACGCCAAGTATCAATGAAGCAAGGAAAGAACTTCAACATGTGGCGGTATCTTTGAAAGAAGCAAAGGTTGCATTACAGCAGGTAAAAATAATTGTAGCATCTGAGAAGGCTGAGAAGAGTTATGAAAAGGCTCAAAGTGATTATGTCATTGCATCATCAAATAAAAGATTGGCTGACAATATTGTAAACGAAATTGAGGTACGTACATCTCTCTTACCAGAAAATATAAAAGAAAAGGTAACCTTGTTGTATTACAAATCCAAAGAAGCACAAAATGTGATTGACACATTAGTGAATGAGGTAAAGAATGATTTGGAAAGCATTGTTAAGTACAACAAACTTGTGAAGGAAACAAAAGGTGCTGTGGAAGGATTAACTGATGAAGGTAATGCTCATTCACAATTACAAAAAGCCGTACGATTATCCTCTAAATCAGAGGATGCAGCAAAGAAAATAAGGGAAATAGTCGAAATTATTAAACAAGAACAAGAAGAGATGAACAAATTGCTTTACGTTTCAAGGCTTACTATTGCTATTTCACAAATAACTGCTGAAGTGGAAGAAATATCTGTGTGCGCAGAAAAATCAAATGAAATGTCAATTGAAGTGAGCAAAATGATAAGCAATATAGAACAAAAAGAAAATGAAGCTCAGAACAACATGAAATCCAAAATATTCAAGTTACTTCAAGAAGCTAATAAGGCTATGCAAATCGTAATAAAAAAGGAAGAAGAAATAACTTCGATAAGTGACACCGCTAAAATATTGGAACGTAAAGTGAAAGCTTCAATAGATACTCTAAGAAATGGAAATGTCGACATGAATAATTTGCAATCAATACTACAAAATGCAGAAAACTCCATTCTCACTGCCAAGATGTATGTTTCTAATGCAAATAGCGCGCTGAATGAAGCACAAAAATATGCACATAATGTGGAAAGACATTTCTATGAAACTTTGGTACTTCTATCCGCAGAAATGGCAACACAAGAAAGCAATAAAGCAAAGCAATATTACGGTGAAGTGGTGCAATTAAGGAATGCCGCAATGAATATGACCAAAGAAGTGAAGAATGTTTTTGACACATGCGAACCTGAATCCAAAGAAGACGTACAAACGGAAATGAATGCATCTGAGATGCAAAAAACAATAATTGAAAAGCAAGTATCGGATGCCAAAGAAGCTCAATTAAGAGCTGAAGAGAACGAACAAAAAGGATGGAGTGTACTGCATCAATTTACCCAATCCGACATGCCAATACGTGATGCAAAAGAAATATGGAATGAAGCGGTTTATTATGAAAATAATGCAAAGGATGCGGCTACGAAGGCACATGAATCTCTTGAAAAGATAAAAGAAGCATTATACCAAATGGAAATGTCCAAATACAGAGCAATAACTATTCTTGCCGCTAAAAAGGCAGAGAAAGCGTGGAGAAGAGCAACGCAACGTGCAGAAGAATCAAAAGAAAAATATCACTTGATGGAAATGTCGCTTCAAGAAATAGATGATATGATTAATGGTGTTTCGAATAAATATCAAGAAGAAATAAGCAAGCAACGAATCTCTTCAGAGAAAGCCGTGATATTCGCAAAACAAAAGACAAATGAAGCCATTGATGCATCACAGAAATCAGAAAAAAGTAAAGAAGACGCAGAAAAGGCATTAATTAAAGTGGAAGAAAAAGTAAATCTGGCTGATGTCCAAAATCTGGCTAAAGTGGCTGTGTATGCTGCAAATGAGGCAACTGAACAAGAGGTCGGCTCTCAAGCAGCATGGCTTGGTGTTTTGGAGGCATTCAGAACGGCTGAAAATGCGTATCATAAGTCTGCTTCTGTTTATATGTTTGCAAAAGCAAATGCAACACTTCACGATATCACAATCTACATCAATC
>JASANV010001279.1:0-16005 GCA_030849715.1 Trypanosoma mega | reverse complement strand
CTTATTATTATGTTCTTTACTCCTTTAGGTAGTTGCTTAGGGAACTCGGTTCTCACCCGTACGCGCATATTCTGTTTGGCATAGTTTTGTTTGCTCTTTTTTTTTCTTTTTTTTCTTCTTCTTTTCGTGTCCTTCCTATATTGGTGGTACTAGATTGATTGAAAAACTTTTAAACCTAGTTTAATGTCAAATGAGTACTGAAGTTGGTTGGTTGTGGTACTTTATTTTTCTTGTTATTGTCGCGCATGTGCTTGGCGTTGTCATGGTGCTTGCACATATGTGGGGCGATGGAGAAAAAAAAATGGTGAAACACATTAGGCAACAAGGCGGGAGTCCAAACAGTCGTATAAAGAAGGCCGATTAAAGGTTCCCTTTTCTTTGGTTTCACACGTAGCAACAACTATGGACCTCATGAAGATGTCTGTTTCTTTTATTATTACTTTTTTTTTTTTTTGAGTAAGCGTACGCAGATCATTGATTACACAACCTAATTGAAAGGGAAGAAGAAGGTCAAGACAAAAGGAAAGGTAAAAAACTTTATTTTAAAAATGTCTTTTGCATTATTTTTATTATTTATTTTTTTTGGTTTCTTTTTGCCCAGTGTGTGTTCGTCGTTGTTCTTGTCTTTATTAACTTATCTCTTTGAATATTAAACATATTCGTTTCCGTTTTTATCTTCTTTTTTTTTTGTGTGTGTTATTTCACTGCACAATCATCATTAGGTTGAAAAGTTCTTTCTTTTTTTTTTTATCTCCGGAAGAAAAAAAAAAGTGAAATTGCTTATATACAATAAGGCTACTCAAAGATGTCTTACCAATCGAGTGAAGCTAAGAAGGAGGAGTTTCGAAAATATTTGGAGAGAAAACAAGTCATTGACACTCTGACTCGTGTTCTTGTTAATCTTTATGAAGAGCCCGACAAACCTGAGGATCCCGTCGACTTTATTAAAAAGGTTCTTGGGGGAGCGTCCGCAGCTGACTATGAAGCACTTCAACAAGAAAACGCATCTCTTAAAGCGGAAGTAGAAGCCTTAAAGAAAAAACTCAATGAAGGTCAGTAGCTGGTTATACCACTTTGGACTTTATTTTATCTCGTAGAGAGAAATGTAATCAATGGTACCTCACCAAACACTGATTTTGTTGATGTTTTCTTTCATTATGTTTGAAGGAATTAAAAAAAAAATGAGTAGAAACATACACAAGCAGTGAGACTATTTCTAGAAGAAGAAGAAGACGGCAAAAAAAGCAAAAAAGCCCTTGATTTTTCTTTCCGGTTTTTATTTTGTTCTTGGACATTAGATATATATATATATATATACTACAAATGTAATGTTGTTGTTGTTCGTTTTCATTGTTTTAATATAGTTTTCATTTTCATACTCTTTTTTTCTCTTTTGATATAATACTTTAGTCACAGCTTTTGTTTGAGAAGATCGTTAAGAGCACGCAAAAAAGATGCAACAACCGCAGTCGCAGCAACGACCAAGTATCTTATCTTACTCAACTGGCTGGGTAGCAAATGGATTATCGTGGAGTACTCGCGAAAATACTCCTTTCAGGTTTGCCGTCTCTTCATATATTCAAGAATATAAGAATCATGTGGATATTGTGCAGAAGAATGAGGAAGGTAAACTCGTTTGCAGGGCTACATGGGAACACTGCTATCCTCCCACGAAGGTAATGTTTGCCCCGCAAAAAGTGGCTGCAGATCTCATCATCACAGCTGCAGATTACCTACGATTATGGGAGGTGAAGGAAGGTCCTCCAGAAAAAAATTCAGAAGATAAAAACCAGGAACGTGGCGATGCACAGTCTGATCAACGGGTAACATCGAAGAATGATTACATTGATTCTCATGTTGTTTTTAAAACAGTGTTTGATAGTGGAAAAGCAAACGAGTTCTGTTTTCCTGTTACATCGTGTGATTGGAATAGTGATGATCCAAACATGGTAGGCTGCTGCAGCGTGGATACCACAATAACCATTTGGGATATTGAAAGTGGTAAAAATACACGTCTTGTGGCTCATGATAAGGATGTCTACGATATAGCATTTGCGAAAGGAACTCATACATTTGCAAGCTGTGGTGCAGACGGCTCAGTACGCATATTTGACCTTCGCGAAATAGAGCACTGCACTGTTTTATATGAGTCGCATTCTCTTTCACCACTTCTACGTGTGGCGTGGGATAAAATGGACCAAACCTACCTATCTACTTTTGGTGTTGAAGGGACTGAAGTTATAGTTATAGATACTCGATTTCCTTCTGTTCCTGTGGGAGCTTTAAGAAATGCGCGTCCTCAGCCCATTAACAGTGTTTGTTGGGCTCCTAATAGTGTAACGAATTTATGTAGTGCAGGAGAAGACGGGGTTGCTTATATATGGGATCTAAATGAACTTCCTAATGTGGCACCAAAATGCGTTATGAACTATAAAGGAGAACACCCTATCAACAATATTTCATGGTCCTCTCAAAATGAGCAATGGATTGCTATCACCACAGGAAGAGAAGCCCAGTTACTCCATGTGTAGATGTGGTGAACGTATGTGTTCGTGTTACTCTTTTTGTTTATTGCTAGTTTATTATTTTTATTATTATTATTATTGTTATTCTCAATCTTGATATATGTTATCAATGGTTTACTTATTGGTAACACGTTACACTTTATAGTGCGGTCATTCCATTGCAAGTATGCTATCTTTTTATGTTTTGTTATTATTATTTTTTAAAAAAATTCAAATATTACCTTCATATATATATATATATATATATATATATATATGTATATGTATACATTTAGTGAAGAAAAACGGTATCGTGGAATTCCTCACAACAAAGTAAAAACAATAAAGAAAAAAAAAACATCAAATAATAATAATAATAATAATAAAAAGGACAAAGATTTTTTTTCGTGTGCGTTTGCTGTTTATACCACCCCATCACTGTCAAATGTCTTTGTTAAACTCTACCTTACAGACCTTGGTGGTTCGTCTGCGGGATATGTCTGGTAATGTGACACAGCAAAAACTTCACAATCGTGTTTTTGATGCGTATGAAGCGAAGTCATTGGTTTTTGAAGCCATAACACCGCAGCAGCAAGCTATTATGCGACAATACGGTTCTATTCCATCCCAACATCCTGCAGGACAACCGATTCTACTTGATGGCTGGTCAGACCTTGTAAATGTTCACAGAGAAGAGAATTTATATCAGCTATTGCCACGACGCGCAAAGAATAATGCTAGTTATAGTGTGATGAGAGCAATTTGTTGTAGTGCAGGCTCACCTTTTACAATGGAGCACCGAATGGATCCTATAGATTACAAATTTGTTTTTCGTATCGCCGATGCGGATGTGAGGAATCAGTTTAATGCGAAAAATCAAGACAAGGTACCTCCATCAATTTGGTTTGATGGCATTTTAAGCGCATCAAATGATTCAGGTTTGATTAGTTATCACAACGTTTTGTCACCTGCTCATATAAACAATTTAGCGGGCACTTACCAGTTTCTTAAGGACTGGTCAAGAGAGCCTCCAGACGGCGATCGTCACCGGCAGCTGAAACAAATGTACGCTCAACTTTTCTCCAAACAGCGCACACATCTTTTTGTTGGCACTGCATCTGTTCCAGGAAGGGAAATTCTAAACTATGCAAAGTCAAAGAATGTTTTTGTATACGCAAAAAAAGGAGCTCAATACGTTTTTCATGCTTAGTAAATGAAATGAAGATAGAAACAAGCAAGCAAACAAAAAGAAAAGAAAAAAACTCTTCGTATTAATGTGCATTCGTCAAAATACACAACAATTTTCACACCTCTTGTATCTCTTTCACGTACATAATATGTATACGCATATGTGTTCTTTTTTTGTTATTGTTGTTTTTCGCGCGTATCCATTTATATGTGTAGATAAATTTGTCCTCTTTTCAATTCTCTTTCATGCCTTTTGTCTAATGGTTCATATTATTATGTATTACAACTCATTTTTTTTTTCTTGTTATATGCATATGTACATATACACCTTTTCTTTTAAACCTTTCTTGATGAGGTTATACTAGATCTATTTAGTTGTTTTTTTTTTTTAAAGAAATAATTCTCCGCTCCTTAGTTTGTGCTTGAACGAAAAAAAGAAAAAAGGATAATACAAAAATATGCCAACTTCTTTTCCCGATTTTAAAGCTGTAGGTGTACTGGTTAATGTCACATTGACTGATGGTACTGTTGTGAAGGGTACAGTTTTCACTTACAACCCCCAGGAGGAACTTTTGGTTATTATTCAAGGGCTATCAGAAGGTAATCCAACGATTAAAATTATCCGCACCAATTTTATTAAGGAGTTTAAAATTCTTACTGACTCGGATACAGACAAACTTCCAACACAGCTGGGTGTAAAGGCTCGTTTGCCTTCTATGCAGGCGGGGCGTGATAAATCTTTATTCAAGCACGCGAGCTCCCAACTGCGTTCAGCTAGAGACAAACGAACAGCCCTTCTTCAAACTGATGACGAAAACACACCAATTGGTGCTCTGGAAACGCTCAGTAAACTCGCTCGAATATTTCCGGATATTCACTGGGATAAAAATGAAGGTGTAATTCGTTTTAACAACGATGTATTTGTCAAAGGAAAGCCAAATTGGAGCACCCCAGTTGCCGTCGCTTGTGACGGATGCTCCGAGGACAGTGGAAGTCTGGTGGATCGTATACAGAAGATTCTCTTGAAGAAATAAATAAGCATACACACGATTATATATATATATATATATATATATATATATATATCTTTAGGAAAGATAGATCTATAAAGATTTTTTTTATTTTTGAAATGCTCGTTATCTATGCTTCATCTAAGATCCACAATGAATTATTGAATGATAGTAAATAATTTGGACAATAAATGTTTTTTTTTTGTTGTTGTTGTTCATCAACATCCTTGTTCTTTTCTTTTCGTTTTTTTTAATTAATGATCTCGTTGTTCTTATTATTATTGTGTGTGTTTACTTCTTCTTTTTTTTTTCTCTCTCTCTCTTTCTTTTGTTTTTATTGTGACAAACGTGATTATATATATATATATATATATATATATTGTTTTACAAAAGAAGCATGTGATGAGCTCACAAGAGAGATCTGCAATGTCAGCATCTTCTCTTCTTGGGGGACAAAAGAGTATCGAAGATACTTCAAGCTTTACTGAGGATGGCCTAGAAAAGTGTGCTTCACCCAGCAAATCGGATCGAAGGGCTATTAGAGAGCAAGAACGTCTTCTTCGATTACATGGTAAGTTAATTGATATGAGTTTAAGTGATATGGTTACTATGAGAGGTGGTCAAAACGTGTTTTTTGTGGATAATATTATAGTTTGTATTCGAGGATCTCACTCTCAGTTTGATGCTAGATTAGGTAAAACGAAAAATATTATGCCTCCTCTGACCCATGATTGTTGTCAGACATTTTCTACCACTTGTGCAATTATTTTATCTTCACTTGGATTCGCGGTTATGATGCAGGAGTGTAGTGTTGCATCTACAGTAAACTACCTTTTGTATATTTCCGCCTGGCTGCATCAATTATCCGCACCTGCATGGCCGCAAAGGAGGGTGAGACCAACAATAGGAGACTTAAACACCTCTCTTAGACTTAGAGAATTTTTCCCAAGCAAGATTAATGAAGGGGAGTTCGAGGTTTTATTTTATAATCAACAGAATCGTGCAAGAGAACTTGTATATAAACTTTGTACCCCTCTTAAGCGAAAAAGAAGAGATTTCGATGAGTTACCCATTTGTGGTTATGTTATTGCCTCTGGTGATTACACAGTGTCTATTTTTTCCTTAGCCCATGATGTACGAAATAAACCTGATACCCGTGGTAATAAGGCATGGAGCTTGTACATTTGTGACTCACACGGAACACAGCCGTGGTCTAATGGAAAAGCCTGCCTTACTGGTGTCACACACAAGATTTCATATGTGGAGAATGAAAATGATGACATATTGTGCGGAAAAAGTGATGAGTTAGACTACTTTGCAATGATTCTTTTGGCCTTGCTTGAGTATTATAGGGCCAAGACCGAGAATTCGTTTCATGTACCTTACATGACCTGGTCACCTGTCAGGCGAAAGAGAGTGGTGACGAAAACTGCACAGGAGTTACGAGAGATCATTGACAGCAATTGGTTGCCGTCGCTGTTTAAAAATGAGGTGATTGCTCAAGAGGCGAAAAAGTTTAGATTTAAACCGATAAAATGTTTCCTTGGCTCTCCTGCGATAAGCTTGGGCGGAGCATGAATTTGGTCACTCTTCTCTCATAAAATATCATCCAGATAAATGTAAAACACATACACACGCACGCATATATATATGTATGGATGTGTCTGCGTATACGCATATATCTACTATAAAAGAGTGCATTATCCAAGTGTTGGAGTCTATCCGAGTTTTTTTTTTTTTTTGTGTGTGTGTGTTGGAAAGGGGGTGTTTTATTGAGGACTTTAAGACTCTTCAGACTGATTCGTTTAAGTCTCATCTCTCTCTCTCTCTCTCTATATATATATATGGATGTGCATAACGCATCTATTTTTTTTCCCGTTGTTGCTGTTTAAAGCATCCTATTTAAACTGTGATGTATAATCCTGTTACTCCTTACGGTTTTGTCGTTATTTTTCTTTTTCTGGTATAATGCTCTATTACTTATCTTTTTTTGTTTTTCAATGAATGTATGTACTAAAGCAGATATATATATATATATATATATAAACAGATAATTCTAGGAACGCAAGAAGGAATAAATTTGTAGTATCACACGAAGGAAAAGAAAAGAAAATGGGACTACTTGAACGAAGGAAAGCTATTGAGGAGGAGATTGCCAAGACGCAAAAAAATAAAAAAACAGAGTATCACATAGGTAGACTAAAGGGTCAGTTGGCACGTATTAAAACAGAAATGCTGGAGAATGCCGCTAGATCCGGTGGTCGTGGGGGAGATGGGTTTGATGTTCGAAAGAGTGGTGATGTTCGTTGTGCGCTGGTGGGATTTCCGTCAGTAGGTAAATCTTCCTTCCTTTCACGCGTTACAGCGACTGAGAGTGTGGCTGCTGGGTATGAATTTACTACACTCACTTGTATTCCCGGTAAGCTCGTTTACAAGGGAACAGAGATACAGATTTTGGACCTTCCTGGAATCATTGAGGGTGCTGCAGAAGGTAAAGGTCGAGGACGTCAAGTTATTGCGACTGCTCGGACAGCGGATATGATTATATTAATGTTAGATGCAGCAAAAGCTGAGGCTCAACGATGCAAAATTGAAGCTGAACTTGAAACCGTTGGAATTCGTCTAAATGAGAAATTTCCAGACGTGACTTTTAAAAAAAAGGCTTCCTGTAGTATGAATGCTATCAGTTTTACTTCGACTGTAAATTTGACCAAAGGAATGTCTGAACAGTTGTCAAAAGAAATATTGAAAGATTATGGCATACATAATGCAGATGTTGTTATTCGCGAAGACATTACAGTTGATCAATTTATTGATGTTATTGAGGGGAATAGAAAGTATATGCCTTGTCTGTATGTCTATAATAAGATTGACACCATTACAGTTGAAGAGATGGATCGTCTAAGTCGCCTAAATCATTCTGTTGTGCTTTCCCTTTATTGGGATTTAAATGTTGAAGAGGTGATTGAAGAAATTTGGGAGCATTTGAATATTATCCGTATTTACACTAAAAAGCACGGTGATCAACCAGACTTTACAAAGCCATTTGTGGTGAAAAAAAATGCAAGTGTTGAGCATATTTGCAAGAGAATTCACAAAGATATTGTATCTAGATTCAAGTATGCTCTCGTGTGGGGTGTTAGTGCAAAACATCAACCACAACGCGTCGGTCTGGGACACCAACTAGAGGATGAAGATGTTCTTCAAGTGATGCTTAAAACGTCTAACGAGTAAAATTAGCCCTTTAAAAATCAAGGGAAGAAAAAGAAAGAAAGAAGGAGCGAAATATTTTTCGAAAAGGACATAAGAGGAAGTAGAAACAAACAAACAAACAAAAAGAATGCTGTTGTTTTTTGTCCGATTACATGAGGGTGTGTGTTGTTGTGTTCTTAAACTTTAAAAGAAATATTGAGTAAATATGTGCACCAATATGTGCGTGTGTGTATTTACTTGTATATTTCATGTTCTGGAACTTCATACGAGTACACTTTATTGCAATTAATTATTATTTTTTATTCACTATCACTTCCTAATGCAAATTCATGGAAATTTAGTCAAATTCGAGATGTAATGTTCTCTCTGTTCCCTATTTATACATATATATATATTCATGTACGCATTTGTGTGTTTAATTTTATGATTCGCCTCTTTTTTTTTTTTTCCTTCTTCTTCTCCTATTCCACAAGGGTGTATTTGATTATGGCGAAATCGTTGTCTCTTCTTTCGTCGGACTTTCTTGTTTCCAAGGGTGTGCCAATAACAAAGTCACTGCGGGACTGGCTAAACAGAGCCTCGGCACTGTCCAATACGAGACCCAGTGACGCCGATCGTCAAAAGTATGAACGTTGGGCTCTTGGTATCGTGGAAGATGCTTTACGAGAACCGGGGGGAGTTGAAGGGAAGAAGTGGGATCATATATCTCCAGTGATGCCATCCAATGCAGGGGATAGAGAGCTTACTTTTCTTGTTCCAGAATTAATGGCAATAACCCCTCTCCCTTCCGTTAAGGGGCCAACCCCGGATCACCGCAATGCCCTTGTTAGTGAATGCATGCGACGCTCTCCTTCTGAACTTCGCCCATACGTTATGCGGGTGTTGCACAAAATGGACACTGAGGTAGCTGCTGGAAAAAGAAACTATAACGCTTTGACTTTTATGGAAATTCTAAAATCTGCACAGGATCTTCAGCGAGTACAAGTCTCATTAATGAGTAACACAAATGTTGGAGTAAAAACTACTCGTCCTCACACCGATGAGGAAAAACAATATAAAAAGAAACGTATAGAGTCTATATTATACACTGGAGAGAAAAAAAGTAATTTTCATCTTATGTCCAATGAGAAGGTGTCGGGGGGGTTGTTTTTTCAAAATCTTCTGTTACGTCAAACACAGTTAGCTTCTTCACAACCGTTTCTAGGAAAATCACGAGAATTGGAACGAATGTACTCAAGGTATGAACCCACATCGGACGATATTCGTCCACCAAATGTACTTGTTAAAGCTCTATCCTATGTTTCGTCAAAATCTTTGGAAAAGGAAAGATTGGAGGGTTCTATTTCTTCGGCACGATATCTGAATGAGCAACTTAAGGGAATGAGACAAGATATACGCGTTCAAGATTTATCTAATGAATTTGCGGTTGACGTTT
Organism: Trypanosoma mega; assembly: GCA_030849715.1. Lineage (NCBI taxonomy): Eukaryota > Euglenozoa > Kinetoplastea > Trypanosomatida > Trypanosomatidae > Trypanosoma > Trypanosoma mega. The sequence goes on along the minus strand of JASANV010001279.1, from coordinate 6,655 downwards.
ATGAGAAGCATGCCCTTATTTGTTTACAACTGGGTGATATTGGTGAATTTAACCAGTGTCAGGCTGCCTTAAAGAAGTTGTATGAGATTTTGCCGAATAACCCAAAATCATCTATGTCCGATTTTTTTTGTTATCGTTTGTCTTATCTCTGTTTGGGTGGACAGTATGATGCATTATCTACCGAATTAATCCACTACGCGAACGTTACTGCAAAGAATTTGAAAAATCATAAGAGTCCTATAAAGAAAATGGATGTTCGATGGACGTTAAGATTGTGTACAGCGTGTGAAGATGGTGACACATTTACTATCTGTCGTGCTTTGATGATGCTCCCGCATGGAATGCATATGCTTATGAAAATTTATCTTCAAAAATGTCGCATGCGGTGGCTACGAGATTTTCTTGGATCCCTACGAGGTGTGGTTTCTATGAGGTTCATCATGGCATGTCTTGGTTTTACCCCAGTAAGAAATATACTTTCACAAGAGCACAAATCACTTGAGGATTTTTTTTGGTTAGATGAATCTTATGAAGAAGCCAAGGGTGCCCTAGAGAACTTTTTTGAGACTATAAAATTTTCCCTTCCAAAGCGATTTTCGTTTAGAAATGAAATTGATCGTGACGTGGGGAAAAAAATTCCTCACAATTCTGACGGTTTCTCGCATGAAGAAGAAATCGTATTCGTCGATGCGGCAGAGATGTTTAAATGTGTGGATGAGTACATTTCGTATCTTGGAACAAGACGTGATGCTCGCCTTGATAACATGAGTTAAATTTTACTAAATTTTTCAAATTCCAATAGCTATAGTTTGCATAATCACTGATCTTTTTATTATTATTATTGGTTGTTGCTGTTGTTTTCTATTGCTATTATTTCTGTTTGTTGCCTTTGGTGTTTCTTCGTGTGTGTTTGTATCGTTGTTTATCATTGTTTTTTTTGTTTGTGTGTTTGTAGTTAAACCTTGTTCTTATTTTCCCTTAATTTTTACTTTTTTCCACATATATACATATTTATATTTGTATATGTATATGTATTTTTTTCTTTACTAATTTAGACCGTTGTACTTAGTAAAACAGTACTGAAAGAAAGTAGAATTGAAGCTGGTTGAATTCTGACACCGCCAGTTCATACAGCTGTACATTTTGTTATTATTATTTAAAAAAGAGAGACGGAAACAACAACAACAACAACACACACACAAAAAGAAAGAAAAAAAACGAACGGCAATATTGAGTATATTAGCGTTACACATAGGCAGACGAAGAAAAAAGGAAATGAAAACATTTGGAAGCGATAAAGAAGCCGCTGTTCAACAGCGAAAGAAGGACCACATTGATATCTGTCTTTCAAAGAATGTTGAACCATATAAGGAAAAGCAATCTATATGGGATAAGTATACTATTCCCTACACTGCACTACCCGAGATTGATATGTCTAAAATTGATACACGTTGCAATTTTATGGGATATTCAATTTCGTTTCCTTTTATTATATCATCCATGACTGGTGGGGAGGAGCATGGTCGAATTATCAATGAAAATTTGGCAAAGGCATGTGAAGCTGAAGGAATTCCATTTGGATTGGGAAGTATGCGTATCATAAATAGATACTCTACCGCTGCTCACACTTTTGATGTGAAAGATTTCTGTCCTTCTGTTCCAATGTTCGCAAATATTGGTCTTGTTCAGTTGAATTATGGCTTTGGAGCAAAAGAAATCAATAATCTTATTAAGTGCGTAAATGCTGATGGACTTTTTATTCACCTTAATCATACCCAAGAGGCTTGCCAACCAGAGGGGGATACAAATTTTGAATTATTGATTCCCAAACTAAAATCAATTTTACCGCATATAAAAGTCCCTGTTATTGTTAAAGGGGTTGGTCATGGTATCGAGCGTGAAAGTGTGATTGCCTTACAAAAAGCAGGTGTTGAATACATTGATGTTTCAGGATCTGGGGGAACCTCATGGGCGTGGATTGAAGGCAGACGTCAGAATTACACGGTGGAGCAAGAAAATGTTGGTTTTGTATTCCGTGATGTTGGCATTCCGACAGATGAATGTCTCCGGCAGTGTGTATCGCTACGCAAGGATGGCAAACTACATCTTATCGCTGGCGGTGGGATTCGCAACGGATTGGATATAGCCAAGGCTATTCTTCTTGGGGCAGAGTTCACCACAGCTGCTATGCCTTTTCTTAAGGCAGCATTACAAAGTGCGGAAAGTGTAAGAAGTGTTATTCAACGTTTCAAGAGAGAACTTGTGATTGCAATGTTTGCTTGTGGTGTAAGGAATATAGGTGAACTACGTGCTAAACGTATCGTGAACGCGTCCTCTCTTTAGATGGTAGTTTTCCTTGTTATGTCCTTTTCGTTTTTTTTCTTTCATTTTTGTTTTGATTGTTTGTTTTTGTTTTTCTAGGTCACCTTTTTCATTTACTTCTCTCTTTTTCTCTCTCTGTTTGTGTGTGGTTGTGCATTGGTGGATTTAAAAACCAAAAAAACTCCTCATAACAAAAATACCACCATGATGATTTATTCGATTCCACTGTGACATATGCATAGCCAGACATGGACGATCACCTCTAGGGAAACCTAAAGAACTTTACATGTACAAATTTTCATACATGTGTGTGCGTGTGTGTTTATCCTAAGTGAGTGGAATAAGGGGAGGGGAAAAAGGAATGATAAGTTCTTTATTTATAATATGAACTCTGAGACACTGTAATTGTTGCGTTCATTCTCAAGGAACGTAAAAAAAAAAAGCAAAAAAAAACATTATAAAATAAGAAAAAAAAACCCAAAAGTGAAAAGTTTCTGCGGGTTTTGTATATGCTTGTACGTTTTTTATGTTTTTTTCTTTCTTTTGCCTCATATATATATATATATATATATATATTTCTCTCTCTCTCTCTCTCTCTCTATTTATTTTAACCTTTTTATTGTGCGTTGTGTGGCTTCCCACTGCGCTTGTTTGCAGACCAGTTTAAACAGAAAGAGAAGAAGAGGAAGAAAAAGTAAAGTAAACAAGGAAAAGTAAAGAATCCCTTTTTATGGCTCAAGGTGGTGTGGTAGAAGTTCCTCAGGACTATGTTCCTTTGGAACATGTTCAGCGTGCCTTGAAAAACGCGGACTGTCGTACACCTATTATATTTTTCCTCGAAGATGGGGATCCTTTCTTATCCCTTTGCAAATTTGCAAAAGAGACGCAATCAGCAGTCTGGCATTTCGATCTTGCCACTATGAAGAGCATTGAGAACGCTATGGATTACATTGATGTGGGGACAAAAAATGGTGACTGGGTATTTATTACACACTGTGATTCTGTGGAGCCTAATCGGTTTCGTGATATAGCACTCAAGGTGTTCTTAATGAAACCAGAGCCAAAAAAATACCCACGTCGAGAGTTTTTTCGTTGTTTCTTTGCTGTTGAAAAATATTTTCAGGTTGAGGAAACCGTAGGACTTTCCTTTCCTCCTCTTCTTCTTAAGAACTCTATTATTGCACGTAAAATTGATGATCAAAGTGGGAAATGGTCCCTAAAACTCCCAGCGGAAGTCAAATTCAGAGAGGTGGAACTCATGAAGCATGAGAAACGTCGTGAGGAGGGCCGGGACAGTGACAGTGAGACGGATCTGGATGAGGATGAAAAGCTATCCGGAAAGTGGTTTCTTCGCTCTGTGGAGTTCAACAAGGCAGTTGATGAATCCCCACTGACCTTGGCAGAGGAACAGTTGATGATTGCGCTGGAGTCAGAGGATACAAAAGCAATAAAGAATCTTATTGTCACTGGACAAATTGACGTTGCACGGGAAACAAAGTGTGGAATGACTCCTCTTCAATACGCTTGCTCGAAGGAGAAGATAGAATCCGCTCTCTGTCTTCTTGAATGTGGCGCTGATCCTAATCAAGGACGCAAGAGTGATGGTCGTCCGCCTATTTTCATGGCCATTGAAGATATCTCGCTGGTCGAGGCCTTGGTTAAACATGGGGCCGATTTGTATGCAAAATATCAGGGATGTAGAGTAGAGAGCCATCCAGATACCTCGCCAGAGGTGTCAAAAGTGGTGAAGAAATTGAGAGAGTCTATGTAACCTGAGTGTAGCCATAATTATATATACATATATACATATATATATATATATATATATATTCAAAATTTTACTCATGTAAACTATATCCTACCACGCTCTGATGAATGTCTAATAAACAGCAAACAGAAGTGCCAATGACGCTGAGGGTAATGCTTTTGGGTGGCACGGTATATATATATATATATATATCACATTTATGTCTCTGATTTTTGTTTGTCTTTTTGTTATATTGTCATTGTTGTAGAATCCGATTTCCTTTTCCACTTATATTATTATCACGTGAAACGTCCTCCTTTGTCTAATAACAGTATTCTTTCTATTTTATAGTTATTTATTTTTTTCTTAGAAAAGGAATGCATATTTAAGTATGAGTATGACAGTGAGTGGAGTGTATTCTCTTCCGTTAAAACTCTGTGCTCAATGACTCGTCTCTCGTAGATAAATTCACGACTACTTTCGCGTGGAATAGATAATAGCAGAAAGAAAATAGGAAAGCAATCGGGAACATCATCATATTACTGCTTGCTTCAACTTTTCAAAGAAAAAAAAAAGATATGGAATGAACCTTCTATTTTTGGCTCAAGGAAAGGCATTACGACTACTCCTTTTTCTGTGGCTCTAATGGTGCCACGATTGATCACACAGCAACAAGGGAAAATGTCTGGTAATGAACATATTCCACGCAAAACAACTGCATATTCTCAACAAATCCTTTCTGTCTATAGAGAATTGCCTAGTAATGGATTAAATTTTGTCTTGGCTATTGCGTGATGATGGTGAATACGCATTGTAGCATAAATGACGCGGATTGCATAGATAATCTATTTCATGAGTAAACATGCACATGCTCACTCAAGCGGGGTGGACTACGTGGGACCCATTTCTCGACACATATATTTGAGGATAAACGGTACGATACACGCACAGTTTTTGTTAAATATGAATTAAATGCCATCACGCATTTAGATTTTCAAGTGTTCTCAGCAACATAAAAAAAAAAAAGTTCGGCCAGTATAACTGTTTTGCATAAATTGATGCGACTTGGGCGAGTAATAAGAAATGATGTGGAGTCTTTGGTAAACAAGTCAATCACACGAGCCTATAAACCCATTTTCTTAATCAGGCTTGGCCACAAATGGGACAAGAATACGACACCTAAACTTTCTATACTACCATGTCCTTCCATGGCATTTTTTTTTTTGAATGCAAATCAGTTTTATTATTATTTTTTTTTTTTTTAGAAGCTTGTGGAAAGAATGGGCGTGAGAGAGAAAGCTAATATAAAACTAAAAACCCTGAACGCTATCATTGAGGCTTTATGGAATAATCTATTTGGTTTTCTTCTTTATCAATTTTTCTTTTTTTGTTTCATGGGGGCAATGTAAGAGTAGGTGCCGCGTTGGAGGTGATTGGGGATTGTTTTTAGTTTTTTTAATTTTTCCGTCCAACCCGCCCCTTAAATCCCGCCTCGCAGCGAGGCCCGAAGAAATTCGGAACCCTGAATCTGCCACTACGTAAGTAATAATCCTTTTTTTACATATTGAGACGTGTTGTAAGAATTATGAATAGAATTGGAACGGTATAGTACCTATGGTTTAGAAGCTTCGCTGCATTTAGCTATTGGTGATAACTATACTTTTCCTCTTGTCCCCTTTTCTCTGTCTTTTTCCTTCATAGATCCAAGCCTAGGCTCTAAGGGGGCCAATCCAAGTCCGTGGCACTTATTCTTATTAGAAGTGAGGCTTGTTAAATATGTGCGTACAATTTTTCTTTTTGAATTTACTTCTCTTTTTTTTTTGTGTGTGGGTGTCTGTGCGCATCCTTTTTTATGTGTGTGTGTCTTATGGCTTGCGAAACGTTTGCCATAAACACAATAACATTTCTTTTCGTATTCTTATGTTTGTCTTGCCACAGTGCCAATATTCTGTTTTTCTATTGTTTTTTTTTTTTGTGGAGAGAATGAAATCGGTGGATTGGCAAAAAGAAGTGCATTTTTTATTTAACATGAGGTTTTTTATTTTGTGTGTGTGTGTCCAAATGAAATATTTTATTTGCTGTTTGTCAAAGGCAAACTGCGTAGATCTACATAGTTCAGAGATTTGAACAGGAGTGGAGTAACTTGATTTACAAAGTGATATTGTTTACTATGTAACCAAAAATCAACACAATTAAGAAAGAAAAAAAAGTAAAAGAAATGTAAATTGGCATTTTATGAACTAGTAGGTGGACAATCCACGGATTCATAGTCAACATTTTTGCATGGTACGATAAGTAGGCGAATCATGAAACATTAAGGCATCCAAATGGAGACAGGTAGGCAAAGCTGTGACAGTCCTTTCTTTCGATAACTTTTATATACAGAGCGCAGTCATGTACACTTTAATTAGTATTTTTTTTTTTTTTACTTCTAACATGAGACATGACTTTCTCCTAAGCATGAAGTTAATTTTTGCACACTAAAAAAAGAATAAATGAAATGGTCGTCATTCTCATTGTTTCTATACAATCCCGTAATGAAACAGCTGATGTTTTCGGATATAACAAAAGCGACCCTATTTTTTA
>JASANV010001278.1:0-15964 GCA_030849715.1 Trypanosoma mega | reverse complement strand
TTACGACACGAATGAGATCATCCTCATCTTTCTGCGAAAAAGGCTGAAACGAGGGCACTCTACTAAAAAATACCCCCCGATAAACCAAACACACCACACTTCCTGAGGAGCAAGTGATGTCTGAACATCAAATAGATGGAAATAATAACAAAATACCTTTTGCTTTACAAAACAAATTATAAAAAAACATATATATATATATATATATATAGTAAGAGAAAAAGAGAGAAAAGCTATTCGTGTAACGTAGCGTCCACAAGAAAAAACAGATGTCGTTAAGAACTGGAATCACTCAGATAATTTTTTTTTGTAATACAAAGTTAAATGTAATTAATTTATGGCAAAAAAAAATAAAGAGAAAGAAAGAACAAAAAATATCAATCATAAAATATGTATAGCGTTCTTGTTTTTATCAATACAGCATTGCAAGAAGGACTGTCTTTCAGAATACGTACGCGAGAAAATGGATTTCATTTCCGCAAGTACATTATTCCAATCCTGATAAAATAGAACGGTAAGTTCCGCTTCATGTAGACGAGAAAAACATATCCTACGAGTCTTCATCCCTTTTACTCGATAATGAGAATAAAGAAAGATAAGAAGAAGGAGAAAAAGGAATTTGTGGCTATAATATGCTATCTGTTTAGTTACAGTCTGTTTTCCTCTCATTCAAGCCATGTCACATATATAAATGTATGTAATACGATTCTCTCATTCTTCCAAATAGTTCTCTCTCAATTCATAAACGCACGAAGTGGACAAAGCTTCAGGGATCCTGCTGTGAGGTGGGCTTTGGGGGTGAGTGGGTCGGTAAAATAATAAAAATAACAATTCTATTTGTACCTCCCTGAATATGCAGCTGAAGCTCTAGCCAAATAGCAAAACATGATAAAGATAACAAAGATAAAAAGGAAACTGAAAAAATGTCAAACCAGAAGAATTAATTACTTAAACAATGGAAAAAGAAAACTCACACACATAGGACTCTGATGCACTCAATTTTTCTCTACACAAGCTCCTAAGAAAAAAAGAAATTTTCAATAGAATTTTTTTCTGAAAATGGACTCAATTCTTAAAGTAAGCCACAAAAAAATTTAACAAAGAAAACCATTCATTTATAGTGAATGCATAGGATTAAAGCGCAGAATAAGTTATCAAAAAGCAAATTGCCATTGTAGCATTCACCAAAATTGTGCGGGTGTTTGTTCCACTTATCAACAATTTTGTGGTGATTATACCCGTTTCATTCTTCCCCTGCGTCAAAGGAAGCAACCAATTTTGAACTTTTTCACTTTCTTTACTTTGATATGTCTTGTCATGTGAAGTGGCCGAACTTTATTCTTTACTTTCTGCTTGAGTGCCTCCATTATGTACAATTTTTTAGGTCAACGAGAAAGAAACTGCTGTACTCATTTTTTTATTCTTCTTAGGAATCTTTAAGCGTGGATATGTCATTTGTGAAGCTTTTTCCGGAACAAAATATTCCACTTCCTGTACTTTCGATACTGTAACTTCATTAAAAATAAGAGTTTCCTTCGGTTTGTGTGCTTCTAGACTCATGAAGTCTTCATTGAGGCAGTTTAGGAAAACGTTTTTTGACTCTCCAAAGTGTGCGGTGATACCAAATGGTTTGTCACATTTTATTTCTTTTACCGTTGTCAACGCATTTGAGAGCTGCTTCGCTATTCACCATCTCCGTAGCTTCACAAATGCCTTTGAACTTTCCATTGATGTAGTTATCCTAGTTTACATTCCCGTGTGATACACCATGAATTTGGGCCGATAATGTTGGGAATAGCTTTGTTAGTACTCATTTGCCTGCAATCCTCATCAGTTACTGGTTCAATAAAAAGACACCAATCAGCCAAAAAAAATTTGTATCTGGACATCGTTTCATCGTTAAAATATGAAATGTAATTTGGAATTGTAGGTATTGATACACCTGGTTGAAAGTATCCATAACACTCCCTCATTGTTCATCCATCCGCGGAACAGAAACGTTGATTTGCGTCCTCTTCGCGGCAGAACATGAGTGGAAAATTTGACTTTGCATTTGTAACGCACGGCCTTGTTAGAAATTCACACCCCCATTTTGTATCCACAGTCCATATGCTCTGCTTCACCAAAGTTGGATTTTTTTTTCATAGCAACAAAGTAAAATTGAAGAAGTATCCCTTTCTGTACGCCGATGCCATCATTTCGTCCTTGGAGTTGCGTCGCTCCCAGTGCGAGACAAGAGGAACAGACTGTGATACAAACATTTCATCTTTGAGCTCCATAACTGTAACAGATTAGCAACCGTAAAAGTCACTGACACTTCGCTTCATGTCTGCTCCAATCACTTCTGTCACTTTTAGCTTCTCACGAACAACAGTCTTCGTAGACACACCAATAGTCTTTTTTTATTAATCTCAAATGAAACCCAATGATGTGTGCAATTTGGTGTGTCATTTTCCGTAAACTTGCTTCAGATATAGATAGGTGCCTTGAGCTAATAATAAGAACACCAGCGATGGGATGTCCTGTTGCTTCCAGAACAGCGCAATTAAAGCCCAAAGAAGATGCAAAAAGTAACAAAGCAGATAATGCCCGTACATACAAAACCACGTCAGCATCCATTACACCTTTTTGTGTGTGACTTTGTCGGACCGTTACGAGTCCGCAGTGAACTCTCGTGAATTTGGGAACTTTGAATCCATACTTTATTGGCTGTACTCAGACTCGGGTTGCATGCATTGTGGTGGCTGAGTGAGTGCGTCTTCTGGAACCTTTCCTTTTAGATTCGGTAAATAGATCTTCTTTTCTGCACGATTTAGTTCCTCCACGCATATTTGGCTATGGCTGATTCAATTGCTCGAAGTACTTTGTTGGAACCTCAAGATCCTTTGATGAAACTCGGATGCGGATCGGCTTCCAAGTATCATCACAGACAACAGTGTACGAAGGCTAAGAATTCTCCCTCGGATTCGGAAGCTCTTAAATAATTACGGGTTTCTTGTCATTCATTACGATTTCATCGTACACGCAAAAGGAATCCACGTGTGCCTATGATGAAACGGAAAATGACACCAAAAAGGGGGGAAAAAGCGCAATTCAGATGCCAAGGAAATCATTATAGCGACTTTTTGTAATTAAACTTTTAAAAAAACTTTATTCACTTTTCTAAAAAAAATTAAGAAATTAAAATGATTCGGATAGCAATGAAGTAATTTTATCAGCGGAAATCATGGGCTCTCAAAAACTTTAGCAAAAGAAATAAAAGAACACTTTGCATAAACTTGGAATTTGAAATAGAGGAATCTACACAAACATAAAAAGAATAATGTGCAATTATTGATAGACTTTGTAGTCATACAATCACGTATTCCACTGCGTGCTTGGGGCAAATGTAAATTTTTCGTTTCCTAGAATCAAAAATGTACTCAATTCTTTAACGGTTACAAAGGAGAAAAAAAATGCCAAGAAAAACATGAATTCAACCATTTTTAAAAAATTCTTTTTTTGTAATTTTCTTTTTATTTCATCAGACTTGGATAATTGGTAGTATCAAAAAAGACTTTTGGCTTTGATGAACTTTTTCTTTTTCTTTATTTTACAAAAAAAAATTATTGCTTTCATTCTTCACACACAATGCGTCTTTTCATGTATTAATATCATTATGAATGAAACTTTTCTTTTCAATGTTTTTTTCAAGTGCAAAAATACCATTGTTAGGTAAGTAGCCACATCTTCAGTAGTGCTGCTGTCTGAGTACGCGAATAGGGAATTATTATTCATTTTCCTCCGCTTTGTCTCTCGTGTTTGTCCCTCCTTGCGCTGCACCACACTCATCATATCCAAAGAGCTGTTTTATATATATATATATATCTTTTCTAAAATTTTAAGTACCCCATTTTTAAGTAACTCAGCGCAATGTTTTTCTCTTCTTCTGCTTTCAAAAGTTTCACCGTTGTGTATTGTTCCTTCTTTGTTACACACCGTAGAGCAGACTTTGCGTCTGTCACTGCCTTTTTGATTATCTTGGCCTCTTTCCATGGATACACTGTTTTTTTGTGTGGTGCGCTGAAAAATGTGTTTTCTAGTAAGTCCTTGCCCCTCCATTATCCAAAGAGGGTTTCATAGATATACTATATGTGCGATTATTTGTAGTGTCTTTAAAGACATTCTTTAATCTTGCTGTGAAAAAAAAGTTGCTACGACTTGGTACACGTCAACTTGAATGTTTGCAAAGTGTTTCTTAACCACTTCCATAGGATTTATAACACTCCGTGGTGATTCTTTTTTGCAAAGTTTTTGACTTCGCTTGTAAACATAAAAGCATCTTTTTGAGTTTGTTTAACTGTTTTTTTTTTGCCATCGCCATTAACTGTCAAAACTCTTGGCTTCATATTTCTGTAATTCGTATTTCTTTTCCAATATAGCGTTAATCAAAACCTTATTTTCCTTGGAGTTAGAATTAATTCTTTTTTATAATTTATTTAGAATCTTCCTGAGCACTTGCACACACATTGTCACCAGCATCAACATTTACGGGGTTTATATATGTATTATTTGTTTTTCTTTTACATTCAAAAACAAAAGAGCAAAAAAAAAATGATGAATATTTCTCCATTTTTTACACAATACTGTTGATAATCTCATTTTAATTACAAACGTCGCATTCAAACGAACGACATTTTTTCGTCTTACCAAATTTTGGTCAGTAAAAAAAAACTTCCGGTACCGGGGATCGAACCCGGATTTCCTGGGTGAAAGCCAGGTGTTCTAACCATTATACTATACCGGAACGATACCTCCCCTATTATAATCCCAGCAACTTGTTTGACTTCACCCAACAAAACCGGCAACGGACAAAAATCTGGTCACTACACTTTTTGTGTTCTCGCTTCAAAAAATAATCCATAAATCCACATACGCCACAATGTCATTGTTTTAAACATCTGTATAAAATAGAACACAATATTGTCTGCTTTTTAAGCATTAGTGGTCATTGAAACTGTTTTCATTGGCCTTTTTTTATATCCAAAAGAAAAAAAGATAAAAAGTAGAAGAAGATAAGAAGTAAAATAAAAAATTTCTTCTTCTTTTTTCTTCTTCATTATTTCCACATCAGACAAGAAGAATGACACAAAAGCAAACTATTATTTCCACCAAAAGACGAATTGTGGCAACCCAATCCTTGGTTTTCGCCGTATTCGCTGTATGTAATGATGTGGTTAAAGATCTTGAGAAATCTGGGAGGCTTGATGAGCTTGTCGTATTTTTTGGGCTCCATTCCTGGTTCATGTCGGGGTTCATATAGTGTTACCTCGTGAGAGTAAATCAGCCCAACATTAACGTCAAGGCGAACAGATTCATAACGCGGATTCCGCCGGATTTGATCCACTTTTTTTTTTTTTTTGAGACACGGTGGTGTGATACCAGCGAGTCGGCCTACAAGTGTGGCTTTACCATCTACACATGTTGCTGCTTCATGATTGCAAACACATCGAATTTGGACCACTTAAATCAGGAAGAAAATGACTATCCCTTATTGTTTCACATTCCGGTGCATTTGGGAAAAGAACAATGGGACATCGGTCCGTCATGAGGTGAGCATTCGCCGCCACCCTTTTATCTTTAAAGTATTGGTATGGAATGGGCATTGGTTTCTGTTCTCTAACCATATCTATGCCTAATTCAATAGCTTGTCTATCTGTGGTGCAATACTTTTTCAATAGATTAGAGTTTGTACAGAAGATTGAGGGGTACGGCGTTGTGCCATTCACAATGCAAGGATTTCTCAAAAAGTTAGACCCCGCATGATATCCCCATTCCATCACCTCTGCAGTTTCCATTTCTGATTCGTTTAGTCATGTATCATGAGAAAGTGCCAGCGTGAGCTCCGTGTAGTCACCCTTGTTGAAAACAGGAGCCACCAACCCACCCCGCGCGCCACACCGCTCCCAATGGGAATGAGAGGGAACCGTTAGAATACCATCTTCATGCTCTAACTCTATTCCGGTGACTTCTGGAAACCTAAAGTGTTTCCTCAGAGCTGTAATTGTATTACTTCCAGTTGCGTCGTGGACATACTTCTTACGACGCACATGATTTCTCTTATCAATAGAAACACCTTTTAAAGAATGTAGCAATGTTGTTGAAAATCCATGTGCGTGCGCCATCTCGTGTGTAGCAACTCGCACAGTGTATGGGGTGACAACGGATGACATTACATTATACAAAAGACCACTTGCAGCAGGACGACCATCTTGCAACGCAGCCCAAGCCACCAATACCGCATACGCGTCTGCACCCTTTGTCATCCACGGAACAATGTAACGCAGCATGTCCGCGTGTACCACACCAATTCTTCGATGGGCATTGAAACCCGTAAAACTGGATCCGAAGTCTCCTCTCAATGCCGGCATTTTGAATCCGTGCTTGTTCGGTTTCGCTTTGAGGGGTGTGGCGTGCATTTGAATAGCGGAGTGAATGACGCGTTTCCCGGCTCTTCGTTTTTCATCTGTCAAGATGTCATCCTCAGTGCATCGGCTGTAGTGGTTTAAAAAGTCAGGAACTGTCTTTGCTTTTTTTTACCACAATGCCTTTTTGTGTCATCTAAGTTTGGTGTTGAGATGCGATTTCGTATTGGTTTCCATCTGTCTGTTTCAGCTGAGGTGTAGGCCATTCACAAGGACGTCGCACGTTCTGTTAATTCCCGCACATATTAAATTCTATCCACTTTTGTTGCCTCAATGGAATCACAAACACACACATACTCTTTAGTAATAGTTTCGAAACTTGATATAGGAGAGTTGAGCATTGCAAATAACATGAAAACATAATAATCGTAAAAAGGATTCACAATTTATTGTGAAAAAGTCATGGTAAAGAAATTGCGTCCCTTGAAAGAAAAAAAAAGGTAATAAAGAAGTGAAAACGTTAGACATACTAAACATATAATGATAATAATAATACTCACGCCTCTGTATGCATCATAATTTCGTACTACACTTTTCAAAAATGACACGTAGAAGCTATTATACATAACACTGCAGTTGCTTTTCACTTAATAAGTGACAGTTTCGTAAATATTTAGGTCAAAGTATCAATTTTAATTATTAGTTGTACCTTTCAATCTGTCTTGGAGCCATATACATTGCATCCATCATTAGAATGTGTAGGACAAAGAAATGAAATTATAATGTGATTGCGAAGTCATTAATTGTCCACTCATTTCATGCCTTTCAATCGCACAATTCAAAAGTGTGTACATTTAATAACAAGCAATATAAAGTGGAGACATTGATAAATAAACAAATCACATTCTTCCACATATTCCAAAACAAAGCTTTGCATTTATCGCAAAGAAACAAATAGCAGCGCACAAGGCATGAAAAGTTAAGTGTAAATTCACAAAGTATAACGTGTCGTATTACGATAAATAAAAGAATAGCCGAGTAGTAATGCAAAACTCTCTTCTAGCGTCACACACGTTTATGTGCAATGGAATGTCACAAATAACAACAAATGGATTATAGCGGTACGAGAAATGGTCTCCGTCGTCATTTTAAACTGTTCCTCTCCATTGATGAGGTATTTCCTTATGCGTATTAAATGCTCATGTGTGTTTCTTTTTTTTTTTGATTCAAGTGATCCGCACAGTTCTACCATGCATTTTAAATAATACAGTTTGATGAATCAAACAAAATTATATCCATAGATTCCATTACACAAACAACAGCGAAACATACTCCAACATCGTCCCTTTATTTAGTAAAAACAGACGATAATGCAGAGTGATCAAAATACACATGACAACGTTCGTAGAGATCTCTTTTCCATCACACATACCATGTTTTTCATTGAATAACACAATTCCTATTCTCCTATCTGTGTGTATAAACCAGTTAAGCTGAACTTCAAAAAAAAAACGAAAAACAATAATACTGACGTCAACATTGGATACATTGAGCAAACAAATGGCAGATAGCCTTACATGTACAACAAAAAGCTTCAATAAGGTTTTAAACAGATGTGCAATGTATTTCATGCTTTACTCCATATGATATTTCTATTAATTATGCAGTGCATGGATATCCATTTCTAGTTTTCTTATTTTTACGATTGCAATTCATGCAATTGTTGACTATTATTTTTTCCAAAAAAAAATTATTTTTTAATCAAAATATTTTTTTCCGCTGTTAATTCAAAATCTTCCTCGCAGAAAACTTTTTTCTTCATATATCTTCATTTTTTCCATGAACATACATAGGTTTAACGCGATGTTGTAGAAACCAAATAATCTTTGACACATTCAATAAAAGATGATCGGCAAAAAATTTCGTTTATCACGGAAACAAAAAAAAAATTCCATTAAAAATATATATAATCATTTTCCACTATAAATGGTATATATCGTTTTCCATTATAATGCAATTTTTATCAAATAGGAAAAAAAAAGAGAAATGGCTCACGCTCAATAGCAGCACAGTGCGTAGAGAATAAAAGCCATGGCGACAAGACTGACTTCGGACACAGCGGCACGATCTTCACGTGTATTGTTGCTCGTCGTCGATGGAGATGCCGCTTTCATGTACACACGCACTTCCATATCTTCATCTGCCTGTTTATCAGCGCCTAGTAGAACCGCATCATACGCCCTTCGCCCCGCGGAGACTCTCTCAACGGAGGGGCAATGTAACTCCAACGCATCAAAAGGGGCGCCAAAGGTGACGGTTCCATTGCTGCACACTGCCGACTGCCCATTGTCTCCATACACCACGCGGAGTTCCGTCCCCTCATGCAATCGCACATCTGCACAGAGGCTCGTGTGGCCAGTCGTCCCAATAGATCCCTTGGAGGTCGCGGTTTTTGTGAGACACCACGCGTGTGGCCCTTTGCGTGATGGAATCTCATCGGAGGTGGAGATTCGACAGTCCGTGTCGTCACTGTACTCCACGATGGGGCAACGATCCGTGAGCGTCTCCTCCCCAACAGCTAATCGCGGATTATGGAAGTACTGAAGCGCTCTTGGAAGGGGGCCGTTGTATATATTAATTGCAGAGCATGCACCGACCTTTTCTTCGTCCATTGTGCAGACGGATCGTTGTTTAAAGTCTGTGCAAAACATACTCGGAAAGTTGGATTGACCAAACGTCACACATGGTGTTGTGAAAAAGTCGCACCCCGCGTTGGCGCCCCATTCCATCACCTCCGCCGTTTCCATTTCCGGTTGGTAAAATCCCGTGTCTCGAAAGAGGGCCAACGTCAGCGCCGTGTAGTAACCTTTATTAACGATGCCGGCCATAAGCTCATCCCGCGCGTTGCGCCGCTCCCAGTGCGATCCGGCCGCCACATTTCCGCTAAACCCTTCATCCTCCAACTCCATTCCGCTCAAAGTATCGCATCCAAAGTGCTTCTTGGCAGCCAAAGAGGTGTGCACGCCTCGCACCTCCATTACGTGACTCTTATTACGCACATTCCGCACATCCACCGCACGCACGCTGGGAATGGAAGCGAGAAGTTCAAAAGAGAAGCCGAGCGCGTGCGCCATCTCATGCGCGGCAACACGCACACTGTACGGCGTCGCGCTGGCGTGCATTGGGCTGTACGAAATGCCGCCAACAACGGGGCGTCCACTGCGCAGCTTGGCGCACGGGGCGGCAATGGCCATTACACCGCGCGCGCGCTCTCCCAACGCGGAGACGTATAAAAGAAAGTCCGTATCCCGCACGCCCGTCTCCCGATGCGCATCGGGAATCGTCAAACTGGAACAAAAGCCACTTGTCATCTCAGGCACTTTGAATCCGTGCCTGATGGGTCGCACTTTGAGGCGTGTGGCGTGCATTTGAATAGCGGAGCGAATGATGGTTCGAATGTTCGCCTTCTTCTCCTCCGTGAGGGCGACCGCCTTATTGCACACCAGTGATGCATTCATAAATCCACGCACTCTCTTCTCTTTGGGGTCATTACCCGTGCAATGCTTTTTCGTATCGTTAAGATCCTCAGTCGAGACACGAATGCGAATGAATTTCCACTTTTCATTCCCATCCTCCTCCGAAGCGGCGGCGACGGCTGTGTACGCAGTTAATGTCGTGCTATTGGGATCTGGCAGCTCCTGAATAATGTGCACCTCTGTCGCCCCATCATTTAAGCCGTCAAACACACAGCGGTGCTCCACCGAGTGCACATTCACAGTTATTGAAAGACACCAAACACAAACAAGAAGAAGCAAAAGGCGTAGCATGGTAGACGGAGTGATGTAGATGTAAGCTTGCACAGAGAAAAGAGCTACTTCTAATTTAAAGCACAAATTTTAAAATTGAGAAAAGAAGATGTCTATTTTTTGTTTGGTCTTTTGCACACATTTTTCTTCTTTGCCTTTTGTGGCATCTGGCAAAAAAAAATTTTTTGTCCATTTATTCACACGCACAGACAAAAAAAAAATGCTTGTTAAAGGTTCGAACTAGAAATTTAATGAATAAACTCATACACGAAGCAAACGCTTACCACTCAACGAATAAAAATGAGATCGCCTATTAAGTAAAGGCAGACTAATACCAGGGAAAGCCGTTGTCCATGCTCAACAGCGAAGGCAGAAAAAGTCCAAAAATGAAAGTGCACATACCACTCACAAGAAAGAAATTAGAATGTCGCAGAAAAGCAGCAAAGATACGGCACCAAAAGCAAAACAAGAAATAGAAACCCACACCAACAGTCCCCCTCAAAGAAAAAAGATAGTTAAGAACCTAGCTGCATATCATTTATTTTGCAAGCCATGAGAAAAACTCTTCAACACCTCGCGTCAACATCCTAACGATGGCATTGTACTTCCTTAGTTAAATAAATAGCTACAGATTTCTGGATTTTTTTTTATCAGGAATACTTTTAGATCTGTGTTTTTAAAAAAGAAAAACAAATCAAAAGAACCTTAGCCCATTTACATAATTACATAGAAGAAGAAAAAAAATACAAATTAGAGAGGTTATTATCTACCTTAAGAGTACCACCTACCTTTAACGGTTTATTGTATCCACAAGGTTAGTCCCGTAAAGAAAGAAAAAACTAATTTTATTACGCCACAAACCTCTCAATTTCTAC
This sequence comes from Trypanosoma mega, assembly GCA_030849715.1. Classification (NCBI taxonomy): domain Eukaryota; phylum Euglenozoa; class Kinetoplastea; order Trypanosomatida; family Trypanosomatidae; genus Trypanosoma; species Trypanosoma mega. Next base: position 4,879 of record JASANV010001278.1, on the reverse strand, counting down.
TTTATTAGTTTTTGAGAAAAAGTAGCTTTAGGGATTTCTCCAACATCGGAAACTCACTGCTCCACCTTTGCAACAAAAAAATAATAATTTTTTTTTTGCCCATATCACACACACACACAGAATAAAAATAAAACTTGCCAGCGGCAAACTGTCCGTGAGGGTCTAATATTATTGCATATTTGTAAATACCCCATTAGATCACCATCTTTTAAGGAGCGTAAAAATCATGTCCGATGTACACGCCCAGACATAGGATGTGGACATTTCTTTTGTATCTTCTCCGCGAAGAAATGTGTTGTTAACCCAAATATTTATGATGCTTTGCGGAGTCCATTCGTTAAAGGTTTATGCTCATAACTAAACGGCTCTCAATTCTGCTAGCACAGTCATCAATGGTGGCGTGTACCATTTTCCGCCTGCTACTCGTATGTCGCCAGAGTTAGGTAGAACCACTTTTCCCCACCCACCCAAAGATGCATCTGTGATGCGTGCAGCTGTCGGTTCTATTATTGGTTTTATAGTTTGTTTCTACTTGGCTATCACAATCGCATATTGAGCCTTTTCTTGTTTCATCGCTGACTGAGGCAAATCTGCTGATGAGTCGTCTTGCGCACGTTCTTTATTCAGTTTAAAAAATCTCTCGTTGCACCGCTTGCAAGAGGAAGTAACAATCAAACATATGGAGCCCCAATGCTAGATCTGTATGTAGGAGCTTTGAAATGAGTTCTTCCATCGCAAGGATGGTGGGATGACTCCATGCTTTAACCTTCTTTAATGATCGAAGACTCCTCTGCCCGAGCTCACAGCTCGTGAAGCAAAGCCAAACTCTACACCTAACAAAGTATACAATCGTGTACCCAGATCCGCGTCCGTGAAGCGGCTCCGCTTGTTCCTTCCCAATTCATTATTTCTTTGCTCCTCAAACTCACACATCGCGCGCATCTCTTCTTATCCGCATATTGTCCATCCAGACATTCATGATGAGGTGTTGTGGAGCCGTCCAATCCGTGTCCACTACCCCCCGGCACTCCTGCCAACGTCGCTGGGATCAGCAGCAAAATTTCCGGGCCACTCCCATTACAACTTGTACGACTTCTAATGTGGCATCATTCAATTATCTTCACAACTGCATCGACACGGGTGTCTTGTCTATGTCGACAATAGTACTTGCAAGAAGGATGCGTTCAAATTCAGGCATGATGCCGCATTCTTCCATACTACAGGTAAAAAATGTGACGTGTGTAGAAAAATAGCGTGTGCCTCGAACGGGTTACTCACGTCCTTCACTCTCTTGGCCATGCCATCTAATCCCTTCGTTATGTAGCGTACTTTTTTTTTGTACTGCAGAAAGGAGAAACACCCAACCGACGATATACGCGAAAGCAGCTCACTCCATGATACTCGTTTTGCTTAAAAGTAGCACATCTCGTACGCTTTTGGAAGCAATCCTTGAAATCCAGTAAGAATGATGCTTTATCTGTGAAATGGAAATTTTCTGCTGTTAGCGCCTAAACTTTCGGCCCATCAACTCGCGCTGTCCATGTCAAGAGGAACACAAATCTGCTTCCTCCAATCGGTGCGCGGACAAATGACATCCTCCACCACCTCCTTGGACAACGGTCGTGTTTCCTTTATTTGCATCCAATCCTCTCTCTTCTGCAATCCCATGACGAGCACACCAATGAGGATCTCGGCTTCTTTCTCCGTGTCTTGAAAGGGTCCAACACCTGGCTGTTGAACAACCGTCGCCATTGAGCCGCTCTCATGGAGGGCCATCTCATGGCTACGGTGTACAGTTTTGATTTCTGTACCGCGAAGGTATTTTCTTTGCGGCCCAATTCTCCTGCCGCGTTCGTCAGCGTCCCAAACACGCGCGCTTCCAACTGTGGGTTTGCCCGCGCAGGGAGGTGGGCCGTGCGATTGCGCCAAGTCACATCCGTCCACAGTCGCCAATCAGATCAACCACTCAATATTAGCATGTATTACTCATTCACGCTGCAGCGTCCCATGCAGAGGAACCCTTTGGGGTCCAAAAGGGTAACAAATGCAACCACTCGTCCGTGGCGGCGTACGTGTTCGCCAAAGGTCTTCCATTCGCCATTCGTGTGTGGAAATGATGCCATCCTTTAGTAGAAAGAAATGTCAAAAAATATATAAAATTAAAATTAAAGATTTTATTCATACCCCCTGAGGTCGCGACTGAAGCTTCCGCCACGTATTCAAAAGGAGACAAAGGTGATATAAGACAAACATAGAAAACAAAGATAAGCTATTAAGAGAACGCACACAAACATACATGAGAACAACACATACTCCATTTTTCTATTCCCAAATGCATTTTAAACACTTCGCGGACACAATTGCAAAAGTAAGAAATTCAATCCATTCTCCTGTGGAGTGTATTCTTTTTACAAGCTGAAAACAACCGTGATAGCTAAAATACGCAACTCAATGTTTTGTTTAAAAAGTAGAAGTAAAAAAAAATTTCCATGGTATTGAAAATAAATAACTTTTAGGTTATGATCACATACATTATTTTCATTTTAAACTACCTTATATCAAGCAAAATAATTCTTCTCCTTTCTGAATCACAATAATTTATTAACAAAGCTCCACAAGCATAGGAAAAACTACGCAAAAAATGTGATCAGTTATTTATCCCCATTTGCACTTAAAAACAATAATTAACCATAATTCCTTGCGAAGCAATATCAAAATTCAAATGTGTAAATTTCAGCAAAATCTTCGCTTATATTGTCGTATGATTCGTTATCACCGACCCCATTGTCAACTTCTAGTACAGGCATGTCTACTGGTTTCTTGGCAGCAGACGCAATCACTGCTGTAGTCCTTTGCACTATCTTTTTGATCCTTTCACTTTCCACCACAATCTGGGAGAAAGCAGAATGAGCTAATGTCTCCTGTGCTGCCGCTGCAGCAGAGGTAGTGTTACACTTCTCAGATAGATCCTTTCCATCGTTGACACCACGGTCTTGCTTCTGAAGCTCTGCAACAAGGCTCTCACTTACCTGTTTCTGTACTTCAGCTTCGTTTGCGGCACGATCCGATGTTTTCGCGCTGTCCACAATTATGCCGAGCGACTCCTCAGCTTGTGCCAAATTATCCTCCACTGACTTTCGCACATCAGATGGCGCATCCTTTTGCGCGCTTTTCACGGACTCCACATTAACATGTGCCTCACGTTCCATCACCTTTGCTTGCGTGGCGTATTCTCTTGCCTTCACCGCCGACAGCACCGTGTTAGCCGAAGCAACAATGACGGTGGTCCTGTGCATTGCCATCTCAACCCTTTCCGCCTCTTTTGCCACTTCATCAAGATTGTGCTTTGCTTGCTCTTCTTTCGCTTTGACAGTCGCGGCGATTTGCGTAACGTTCACTGCATCTGCCCTGGCTGACTCTACACTTGTGGTCTGCTCTGCAGTCGAAACAATACTTTCTGCTTTCTTTCTCTCGTTCTCAGCTTCCTGTACGAGCCTTTCAGACTCTTCACATTTCTCAAGAATTGTTTTGAGCGACTCCTCTGCTTGCGCTACAGTACCTGACACAGCAATTTGCGCATCAGATGGCGCATCCTTTTGCGCGCTTTTCACGGACTCCACATTAACATGTGCCTCACGTTCCATCACCTTTGCTTGCGTGGCGTATTCTCTTGTCCTCGCTGCCGACAGCACCGTGTTAGCAGAAGCAACAATCGCTGTGGTCCTGTGCATTGCCATCTCAACCTTTTCCGCCTCTGTTGCCACTTCATCAAGATTTCGCTTTGCTTGCTCTTCTTTCGCTTTGACAATCGCGGCGAGTTGCGTAACTCTTACCGCTTGCTTATCGGCTTCGTCTGCGCTTGCGGTCTGCTTTTCTGTCGAAAAAGAAGTTTCCGCATCTCTATTCCCTTCGTCAGCTTCCTGTGCCAGCTTTTCAGTCTCTTCATACTTTTGAAGAATTATCTTGAGTGACTCCTCGGCAATCTGCACCTGCGTAGACAAATGTTGTTTGACGTCATTAGGTGCGGTATTTAGAGATTTTCGTATTTCGTCACAATGCTCACGTGCTCCCTCTCTCTTTTTCGTAATCTGCACAGCATATTCATCTATTTGCGTTTTATACAGATCTGTCTCTGCAAGAGCAAGAATGGAGACAGCCTCATGCTTCGTCGTTGTGAGGCTGATCAAGTTTGCTGACAACTGCTCAAAGGAGCTCTTCATCTCGGCTTCATTTTTCTCAGCATTCGCCGCGGCTTCCGTAGCCTGATCAGACAAATCCTTTGCATCGCTTGTATCGTCATTCGAATTCTTTAACTTGGCAAGGATATCTTCAGCAGTAGTTCTGTGCATCTCCGCTTTGTGTTTCGCACTTTCCACGTCTTTCACATTTTGCTTTATGGCAGTTAGTAATTCTTCTCCAACAGCTACCTTTGCTAACCCTTGTGCTGCACCCGAGTCCGGTACCTTGGTTTGTATGTCCTTAATATATGCTAAAGCCTTGCGTGCCTCCTCCTCCTTCTGTGTTGCCTGGGTAACGTAATCGTTCACTCTCGTTCGTGACGCAGCAGCTTTTGAAGACTTACATACAGCTGTAGTCTTGTGCATGGCCCTTTCGATCTTTTCCACATCTAGGGCTATTTGATCAAGAGCGCTTTTCGCTTCTTCGTTTTTCTTTTCGGCAATCTTTTCTGCGTTTGTGGCCCCGACCACTTTAGTTTGGGCTTCTGTGTAACTCGTTGCCTTTTCCACAGCTGCAAGAGCGCTCTCCGCGTCCGTTTTTTGTTTCTCCGCTGCGCTCGCCAAAGCCTCTATTTCTGCCTCCTTCTGTTTCAGTGCGTTGAGCGCCGCCTGTGCAATCTGTAACTGCGCAGAAACAACCT
>JASANV010001277.1:0-15894 GCA_030849715.1 Trypanosoma mega | reverse complement strand
GCTTTGCCATCAGTGCATGTTACTCTTTGATTCTTGTCATATGTTACGTAAACATTGCTGTTTTTATTAGATTCAATACTAGCGCACATTCCTTTAAACTTGTCGCTACCATTTATATGTGTTGACCCAGAAGCTTTTTTAAGGCAAAATGAAGATCCCACTCTGTATCCTGGAAATGTACTTTTTGATTTTGAATTACTGCAATCAATATCATATTTTGTCACCCATGTTGGACAATTATCCACAAATGACGACTCAGAATTCAATTTGTTGTCGGAAAAGTAGTTAAAATATGAAGGAACAGTATCTTTAGCTGCATCCATTTTAGAACATCGTAACGCTCTCATCTTGTCGTCGCAGTTAGAGTTATCTTCTCCAATATCTGAGCAGAAAAAACTTGGAAATGCTGTTTGTCCATTTTTGATGCATGGTGCTGTCAAGAAGTCACACCCCGCATTCGCACCCCATGACATCGGTTCCGCCTCATCCATTTTCGCTTGATAATACCCGAGGTCATTAAAAAAGGCCAATGTCAAAGCCGAGTAGCGACCGCTACTGATAACAGGAGCCATCAAATCATCTCGTGCGTTGCGGCGCTCCCAGTGGGAATGGGAAACAGTTTTTAATCCTCCCATTTCATCCTCCAACTCCATTCCAGTCGCTGTTGGGCAATTAAAGTGCTTCTTTACAGCATTAACTGTGTGCGCACCGGTAACTTCTGTAACGTGAGGTTTTTGTCGAACACCTGTTTTTTTTGTCAGTTTTACACCACTGTTTTCTGACAACACACTGTATGAGAATCCTAGCGCATGCGCGATATTGTGTGCTATAACGCGCACACTATGAGAATTTAAGTACACATCCAAAGTGTTGTATGCAAGAGCACCAACAACAGGACGACCATCGGGAAGTTTAGCGCAAGGTGCAGCAATAGCCATGGGGTGGAATTCATCTAATGCCAATAGTGAAACATAAAGCACCATGTCTGCATTCAAAACACCATTATTTTTGTGCATATCAGGAATAGTAAAGCTCGAACAGAATTTACCCTCCAATGGTGGCACTTTAAATCCATATTTGATTGGTTTCACTTTTAGGCGTTTCACATGCATTTGAACAGCAGAGCGAACGATTTGTTTTATGCTTATCCTCTTTTCAGCAGTTAATACGTCAGATGGAGAGCAAATTACTTCTTTTTCTGTAAATGCTTTAACTTTGCTACCCATTTTGTTGCAGTTCTTTTTGTCATCATAAAGATCTGCGGTGGATATGAGTATCCGGATTGGCTCCCAACTCTCTGTTGTCGTTACAGTGTATGCTGTCCAAGAGGAGCTCTGGCTTGATGGTAACTCCTCCACCAAGGAGAGTTTATGATTGTCTTTAAAGTATTCATCGAAGTTACAAGTATCACCATTTATGTCACTTGCAAAGCATAAAGTGGCGCAGTTGAGAGTAAGCAGCAGTAGCGGCAGTGTGCGCAACCTCAGAGAGCGTTTCATTGTGGCTGTTGGGATTCTGGAGTGTGTGCAAGAGAATAATACTTTCTTTTTAAAACATCAATACAAAAGAAATTTAAATTGAGAAAAAAATAAACCAATGTACGTTAAAAAAGCAATGAAGACAAAATACCTACGCATTTCACGTTTGCATAGCGCACATATTCTACACTGAGCAGTGATTCTTTTGCAGGATGTCAATGAATGAGTTAAACCATCTGTCGAATAAAGAAGAAGATGTAAAAACATTTATTCTTGAAATAACAATAGTGGAAAATGACGTGCAAAAATCTCCGACCAAAGATGAATAGTAGGTATGAAATGATGTCCTTGCTAGAGTCACAGGTGAATTTTCCATTTTAACACAAAATAAAACGAGTCACTTACCACTATTTTCACACGTATCTCTACATACATGTCAACAAGTGTTCCAAAAGCAATTTATACCGCCACATACTACATGCAGAGCATGTCACAGTTGTTGTATAAATATATATCAAAAAAGCTAATATGGCAATGGAAAAATTATTTAAAAAAACAAAAAGATAATCGCAGCAGTTTTAAAAATACTCACGAGCAACAGATTATCAGTTTCAAATTTTTGTCCTCAATACACTGTTTCTCATCGCTACGGGAGTAATAGATAGTAAAAATTGTACAAACAATGAAACAACAAAGAACACACGTAACATTTCAATGGTGAAATTCGCCAAAAGTGTGTCAGATGATGAATCATGGTATCTTTGTGGACAAATAAAAACGTGAAAACCCATAAAACCACTTGGTGTCACCACTAAAATGGTCAAAGCAAATAAATCGTTTCTATTACTGTGTATGTAAGTCGAATTTAAACACATACTTGTCTATCATAAGTGCTGTCACAATCATTTACGCAATATACTATGCTTGCAGCATCAGTACAACTCTGACAAGCATGGTTGTGCAAAAAGTGTCAATAAAATAAAGCAAAATGGTGCATTGTTTTGTTGTCACTATCCGATTAATCATATTTGATTGGTACATCATCCTCTCTTCTATAAAACACTCCTCTTTGGGTATTGACTAATTAATGTTTATATATATTTATGACGCTTGCAATCGTAAAGCACCAAAGACGCGGCGCAAGTATCCATCAGAGTGTATCATTGTAAGTTGTGTAAACTCTATTTGAGTGCATTGCGCTTCCTTGCTCATCTGAAAATGCAAAGTTAGCACACGTTTAGCTTCACCTTTTTTTCATATGCCATGCTCATTTGAGGCCTTTGTAATGCGCTGAATAGCGCGCGATGAAACACAGCGTTCTACTTCGCAAAACTAACATGGATGACACTATAGATTAGTACGAGTAATTGAACTATCAGATACTGCAATCTGGGATCCCATTATTTGAACAGCACGAACAGTAAGTTTTTTCTGTGATTTGAATTTTTATGCGGTCATTCCTTTTCTGTACATTTCTTTTATTGTGGTTCAAAGCATTTGATGTATGCTATGCACGGTTTATTGGATTTTGTATATTTTTGTGGGTTTTATCTTCTTGAATATGAAATTAGGTAATTGGTTAATATTTTCTATACTTTCTGCGACTGATTAAATATGCTGCTTCCCTATTTATTGCTCAAAGACACGCTATTAGTACGAACGTATTTGTGGAAGGTTTTTTTTATTTTGATTCATCTTATTAAAGGCATATTGTTTCTTTTTTTGCGTAGATGCCGGAGTGCCATCTTTCTTTTAATCTTCAAATGTGGCTTCATCTATTTTTGATTTTGTTCTTCTTACCGTTTCGTATATATTCGTACACAAGTCTCCATTCATTAATTACAATCATTTCCAAAGACATTCTACTTCAAAAGCTTACACATTGTTGAAAGAGGAAACCAGTGAAACGTGAATCCAAGAGTATGATTTTGAAGTAACACACAAAGTGTTTCCCACTTTTTGTGGTCCTCGTGTTCATCTCTTTGTCACCCACATTTGTGGTCTGTGTGTTATTACCAAATGTCCCTGACGCTATCTATACACATCACCGCGGTGTCAGGTTCCAGTACCTCTTATCGAAAGAAGTCAAGATAAAGATAAATTCCTCACCCAGGTACTATATGGGTAGGGATGGAAGTCGTTAGCACCGCCCGCATAATAACGCACCCACGAGATAATATGGGTAGACCGATGCGACCAGGTCGAGGTTATGAGACACCTTACTGTGCGATTGGCATTTGTTCCACGAAGTCTCATTCTTTTGTGCGCACTTCTCTGGCCATGCCGGATTCGTGATACATCAGAACGCCAGAGCGCAACGCTACATGTATCACAGAGAGCCTGTCACTTGTACGGTTTAGATTCAAGCATTTATTTCTGTTTTCTTTTCCCCTCACCTTCCAGGAATGCGAAGCCTGTCGCTTTCAGTGCATACGCCAAGTACCTCATCTCGTGAGACGGAAGTAAATTGGCAAAACCGGATGAGGTAGTGCTGTGTGTGTGAGACTGAGCACCGGACGAATGTTTGATCTACCCTTACAACTACACGGGCCAACACAGCATGAGTGTAATATATGGCTGCGCGCAGTTGTGAAATACTGCAGCTGAAAGAAGAAAATAAATAGGAAGCCATTGAGAAGAGCCTCTTCCAACTATTCAATGGTTTTGAACCGCATTCTGGCCACTTGGGAACTCATCACCACAACATCATATGAAAACGAAACAGACCAAGATGCCGAACCCTTTACCGTATGATAATGGCACATGTGTGGCGAAAGTATGGTAACGCATAGAAAAGAATACAACTAGGTGGCATATCACCCTCTTAAAAAATGGAACCTAATTGTCAACTTATGCTTACTCACTGAAAAAAAAAATAAAAAGAATAAAAGCATAAATATCATCTCTCATACAGAGAAATAATTTTATTATTATTATTATTAAGAAATAATTTCTGTAGGCAATTGAATAATGAAAAGAGTACAATTTGTCAAGTTTGTTTCATAAAGTGCATTTTATAAACTTGGTACGTGAACTTTGAAGATATCTGCAAAAAGAAGAAAATGGAAGTAATTCTCTTGATCCCTGATTCATGAGGGAAGCGCTTCTCAAAATATTCTGTCGCAAAAATAACGCGTCCATAAAACAGGTGCAAGGTTTGGTGGGATAAAGAATTTCTAAAGCACAAGAAGAAAATAGATAATTCACTCCATCTCGAGCACATATTACCACGTACAAAATAAGAAAGAAAAAAATGATATTTCAACCAAAACGAATACCTAATAGCAGAAGAAGTGAAAACAGTTTCGTTTCTAATTAATTGCATTCTTTTTTTTTTCACAAGCTTCTCCTAGTCTCCATATCTTCCAAATAGAAGCATATTTTTTATCAAAAAGAGTTAAAGATATGAAAAAAAAGAAATCATTATTTTTCTTTATTAAAGAAAAAATTGTATCTCAGTACATGCATGTGTGTATTTCGAAAGAATGAGAAAATATTTTTAGTGAATTGTATTCCATAAAAACACAAATTTCAAATTTTTTTTTCACGTGTAGCAAATATATTCGTAATGAAAAATAGAATACTTATCGCATGTAATATGTTTTTAGAAAAAGAAGTGTGTTGTGCGTGATGCTATTTCTACTCAATGAAAATACCAAGTAATGTCAACGAATTCAGATAAACATTAAAAAAAAAGATGAATAAAGTTTATAATAAAGTCAGCACTACTTCAATACAAATTGCAACGACAAATGGGGCGATCATGAGAGTTCCGTCAGCTAGAACATTTTGAGTTTCTGTACCCAATCTTATCACATACCTCTCACTCTGCCGAAGAGTTGTGAATGCTGAAACAAATTCAAGTTCAGATTGTAATTTTTCCGAAGTGTTGGAGCAAACGGATTCATATTTGGGGCACACAATTTGTACCATAGATTGCTGCTTTCTGAATGTTTCAGTTTGGTTAAGGACAGCTCCTTCTGGGCACTCATTCCATGTGTGAAGCTCTCTGCGCCAAACAAGAAGCTTTCCGTCTGCCTCACACTTTATATTAACGCACGCGCCTGGAATGGAGCTGTCTTGGAATGCGCTGGGAAGCAGAATAGCGTTCTTTAAGGGGCATGTTAAGGTTCCCAGCGTCCTTGATAACACTTTTTTTGCCTTTTCCAGCATTTTGTTATTGTCTAAAATTTGTGCTGGATCGAAATTCATTGCAATTGCAATAAGATGACCATTTTTACTGACGCACGGTTCAGCCCACACAATGGCATCTCTCTCACTTAACTGCATAGGTCCAGCAGAAATGTAAAGAACCAAGTCTGTGTTATTAAACCCTGTTATATAATCACTCCTAGGTACGGTGAAATTTGAACACGCATTATTCTTCCAAAATATGGACCTAGGCATATGTAAAGTTTCTTCATGTGATAAAATAAGAGGATTTTTCTCAAATGATGACAATAATTGAGGGATAATCGTGTCAATCAACAGTTTCTTCTTCTCATCTGTTAGTGTTTCAGAGTAGCGTGCATTCTGTGATTTGACACAATTAAAATTAAATCCTCTGAATGTGGGACGTAATACTTTCTTCTCGTAAATTTCTGGGCAGTACTTTGTGGGATCTTGAAGATCTAATAGCGACGCAAGGATTCGTATTGGCTTTAGTTTAGCATTCAATGAACGCAATTGTGTATTAAACATTGGATCATTGCAAATATCATCAACTTTAGGACACATTGAGATGCTTTCCTTGTGATCCCCACTACTTAGAATGGCCATACCATTAATACATTCTACCCATGTGGACGCATTCTTATAGAGAATTATTTTGCTTTTGAATCCTCCGCACTTCATGTGTAAGCAAACCACATGTTTTTTTCCACTATTAGTTGTACTCTTAAGAAGCACCGATGGCGTCCTGGAGCACTCATGTATTCCCAAAGCCTGTTGAACCTCTTCAGATGCGGCTTTGGTAATATTTTCTATTTCCATGATCTTTAACGGGTTCAAATTCAGTCCAATGGCAATTACAAGGCCGTCAACAGAAGCACAAGGCACAGCCAATGCCAACTTGTGCTCATCCCCCGGACGCATTTGATTCGCTGTAATGTACATCACCACATCCGCATTGTGTACCCCTTTAAAGTGATCTTTTGGGATATGAAACGAAGAGCATTTTTCTAGTACTTCTTCTGGGACAATTAATGGACGTATAAGGTTGTAGATAAGTGGACCATTCTGTAAGATTGCATTTATTCCAGGAATGATATTATTTGCAATGATATTCACTTTTTGTTTTGTCAGTGTATTCAATTCCGTACGATTGCTTTGCAGAGAGCACTGGATTGTTGCACCACTGGAGTTTGACTGATGACATGTCATTCGACATGTACTCTCATGACATTGATTATGACTGTGTGTAATTCCACGGTATGAGGCAAAAATACGAATGGGGCCCATTGTAAATGGTGAATTCTGAAACGCTTCCAAATAATCCAGAGTAGAGGCATCTTTGTCGTCCATTAAAAATAGTGTTTGCGATTTTATGGTCTCATTATACCGCTTTACATATTCTAAATAAGATCTTTTCTTACTCTTTGCCGAACACGTACTTGAAAGGCTGATCACTGCAAAAAGTAAAACAAATAAAATGTATCGCACGTTATTCCTCTTCATTTGTATTAATTTAGATTTTTTTTATTCTTCTAAAAATAAAATATCTTTGTAATTAACTAAAAAAAAGAAACAAAGTGTTCTATAATAGTGTAAAATTCAATTTAAAAATACAGCAAGTAATGAACCTGTTTTGAGTCAAAGATGTATAAAATTACTTTTCTTCAATTCCTTTACATGACTTGAAAACTTGATTCAAGAGAAGAATTTATATTTTAATACATGCAATTTGTTTCACGAGTACTTGTTTTTGTCACTTAATGTGCATTTAAAAATAGTTGTTTTCAAGACTTATAAATGCCTCTCTTAAAATGCATTAACTTCATTCTTGCAAAGAACGCTACGTGAGGAGCAATTATAAAGTTTTGTTTTTCGTTTTTTTCTCCGTTTAAAAAATCATCATTACTTTCAAATTATTGATCAATACATAGATACCATTTGTTCAATGTTCTCAAGTGAGATTTATGCTTTTTGGCTCTGAATTGCAGCTGATATCGTTGTGATGCGATTAATTTTGTGAGAAACTCACACACATTTATGGACTCATGTATAAATTCTATAAATATCGTAAGACCTTCACTTTCTTTACATTCACAAAAGCACTGAAAAGTAAGTATTCAGCTCGTTTAAAATCATTTTTCACTTTTATAAACATATATTTAATAGGTTTCTGTACTTTCTTTTTATTTACTGAAAGACATTTTCTAATGTATTTTACTGTTTAAATATATAATTACATGTGATAGAATGTATCCATATCCGTTATGACACTTGATAGTAGCCACTTTTATTCCTGTTTGCTGATGAAAATGTTTAAATTATCGCTTGAGTATTTCATTTTAATTTAGGCTCTAATAACATTTTTTTGTTGTTTTTGTTGTTTAAGGAGATAAATTCGTATGTTGCATTAATGTATTAAAAGAACAGAGACAGTATACAGTTCAATGATTGCACTCTATTTGCGATGAAATAGGAACCAAAATTCGCTCATTGCATGTATTTTTCTTGTAAATTTATGATGTTTAATAAATCATGTAAGTTTTACTCACTTCTGCTCCATATCTGATTCTTTTTTTACCGTTTTTTCATATCTTAACATTTAGGTGATCAAGGACTATAATCAAGTTCTCAAATTATAATGCCATCTTTTCTTACTTTTCAGATGATACTTTCCATTGTTTTAATTAATGAACTGCTCTTCTTTACCTTTTTGCAATTTGTTTATTTCCATAAACGAAATGATTCTTTTTGGGGTTTACTTCAAAAAGGAGTTTTAGTTTGGCTTTTTGTGTACTTTCAGAAACCAATGACAAAGAAGTTCTCCCTATTGCCTAATGGCACTTCTATCAAGTTGTACATCTCGTATATTTATACGAGATCATAATAGTATGAAAATGTATACTTTCTTTTAATTTTTGAAACAACATGCCAACATTATCGGTGCACGACTTGTATAAGTTGTTCTTTTAATTGACTTGATGCACTGTTTGGGTAGCTTCAATACCGTCGCCGAAATAGACATTTACGTACGTCGTCGTTTTTTGAACCAGTTTTATGGATCACCATTTTTGGTTAAATCATTGCCTTATTACGTACATTGAACGTATTCATCACTAAGGATGTATTCCATTCTTTATTCTATGAAATAGACATTCCCATTGTAGGCATCATTGGGTTTATAAGTACGAGAAGAACGATTGGTACTTCTTTTTACACGGACAACAAAAAATGTTTTTCATTTTTCTTTGTTTGGGCGTTCGCTCCCTTACTTCTGTCAGTCAGAGAGGGTGTAGAAATGCATAGAAAACTCTTTCGATTTGTATGAATGTTTTATACTTCTTGTTGACTTCATACTTGTAAAATAAAAAAACTGGCTCAGTATCGAGATAAGCATAGCAAAAGTTTTAATCGATACATCATCTCATTTAACTTGGATTGGATAAATTCTTTACAACGATTAAAAGTGTTTCGCGTTCTTATATTTAGTTTTTCAATTTCACAAACATTTATTTAATAATACCAATAAATAATAAAGTGTTGTGGAGGTATTTTACCAAAATGTTTTTATATTCACACTGCTGTCAAACTTTATGATGTAACACAAAAGTGTGTAAAGATAAAACACACACTCTATGTTCATCATGCAGTAAGAAATAATTACAAACACTTTTTAACCGAGTCTGAAGCATCTATTAACCATTTCAGATATATTTCTAATGAAATATATCTGTGAAGATGATCTTGTAATTATCTTTTCTACTTTTTCAAATATTATTTCTAAAAATCAATTCAAATTTGCTTTTTTGTTTTTCTCTATTTGCATAAAACAGAACAATACATTAATATTTTGTTTGACCTCTGCTACTACTTACACTAAATGGAATTGCAGAAAGAATATAAGAAATAATAAGAATATCTTTTTAATTCCTGTAAATCTTACTATTAAGAATAAGTGCCATGGATTTAGCCTGTTCCTCTACTACCTCGATTTAACTCTACGAAATGTAAAAGTAAAGAAAGGGGATAAGAAGACAAGTGTAGTTTTCGCAAAGATTTGATTACAACCATGCATTAAACCAAATGTTCCATACCACTACTATTGTATTTATAACATTAGATAAATAAAAAAAGATTTTTACTTACGAAATGGCATATTCCGGGTACCGAAAATCTTTGGGCCCAGCCTCATAGAAGGATTTAAGGGGTGGGTTGGATGGAAAAAGAGAAAATGTAAAACATATTCCGACTTCAACTTTAACGCGGTACCTCCTTTTATATTGCACCCGTAAAAAAAAGAAATATTATCAAGAAAAAAGAATAAATAATCAATAAAGGATCAATGCTAGTGTTCAGGGTTTCATCCATAATTCTATATTTGCCTCGTCTCTCGCGCTCATTCTTTCTCCTAGCTTCCAAAGAAGAAAATCCTGTTGTTCAAACAAAAGTACAGTTGATCACAACAATTATTGAAACACGTACCTAAGAATATTTTTGTCAAATCATAAAAGTGTTTTGTTCGAAATAAAACTAACTTCTTTTTAGTTTTATACCTAAAAAAAAAAGAGTGATGGAGAATCAGGAAAGTGCATTTATTTTGATACACAAAAGTCTGTTCAAATATTCCTTGACGGGCAAAATTTAAATCCCTCGTTTATATACATACACGTATCTATACAAAAATATAATACTTTGCTTCCTCTATTTCTTTTTCGGTTTAAACAAAAATTTCCTAAAAAAAATAATCAACGAATAAATTTTAAAAAATATTTTAATACTTATTTCAAGACATTTATACATCTATTTATGTATAAAATTTAATAAAAGTAACTTATCCTAAATTAATGCGCTCAGAAAAAGTGTAAAGAGTGTAAATTACCCCAAAACAAAAAAAAAGTGGTGCTCTTATCTGTAATGAATCTTTCCGCAAATCGATTTCCTGTCGAGTTCATTGTGTTCATACAAAAAAAGATTTGATCCTTTTTGAAACACATCTTTCACACTTTTTTTCACGCCTTCCATTTTATCCTCGCCCTCGCTTACCTTTTCTTTCACCGTTAAAAAGAAGTTACGTAATTTATAACAATTTTGGAGTCATTTCTTCGCTCAATAATTTTTTTTTCCCATTTACCACATGATTTCATTCTTCATGCCCTTTTGAATACCTGAGGCGTTCGATTTGCATGTCAAGTAGCAAACCTATCGGAGCTCAGGTGAAGAACAGTAGGAATCGATTTCTTCTTTTTTGTTTGGTAACAATGCACCCACAAAAAGGAGTCAGAATCTTTTTGATTCATTAGTGAAAGAGTCACGTAAAGCAAAATACCATAATGTTTTGAATGTATTTATTCCATCAGAAATATCCAAAACTCTCGCAAATGTTATCTTTTGCACCAATCAATGAATATGTTTTACTTTTGTTATTGAACCTATTAAGGTATACTTTTCCCATAAAGACTTTAGAAGTGGAATGTGCATATGACGAATGTGATTTCTTTTATTACTTATCACACACGCACGATATTTATTATCATTTATGCCGGGCAAACAATGCAGCTTTTCTCCTTTCAGATTTGTGATTTATGTTGGAAGACCATAACCATAACGACAGTGCCTCATGTTAGCGTTACTCTCTGAAGAACAAACACAACGATTTGTGCAGTTTTCCATCCTTGAGGTATAAAAACACGTTTTCTTACCTTCTCACCACATGAAACCGTTACAATAGATATGGTGGAAAATAATGGAGACACTCCTTCTTATTTTCTTTGTAAGTTTCAAAAGATAGACATTGTATGTTTCTGCGAAACACGAAATAGTGCAATAAAAGGACAAAAAATGTGTGACATACAACGGATACGATATTTTGCTCTTTGCTTTGCTTTTCAACTTGAACTGTTAGAGAATAAGACTTAATTCTATAATGATAGAATAAAAATTACAAAAGTATTTACTTAAATGTGTAAAATAAGAAACATATTCCATAACAATTATTCCTAATGTATTGAATAATCACCTAAATAGTAAAAAAATAGCAATAATTCATGCATTGTTTACTGTTTACTTTGGCTTTTTATTCCGCAAATTGACAAATATGAAAAATAATAAGAAAGGTATTTAAAACATCACTTTTTTTTGCTATGCTTGTTGATATGTTATTGGTAGTTTAGTAAATACAAAACCATGAAATGGATGTCATTAGAAAAATGAAAAACTCTTTCCTCCATTTCAAAAATACATAAAATATCTCTCCATCATATAACAAATAAATGGTTTCATTTTGTTGAAAATATTTCTTCTTTTTAAAACACGATTTTAGTTAATTAAACATTTTTTTTCACGAATGAGAATAAAAAACGTGTTTGTAAATCAATTTGAAAAGTACATAAAGCAACTGAAATGTAAATCAAAGAGACGAATTCATTCGTTTAGAACGAATGAAAGAAAAACATCCGTGACAGGATTCGAACCTGCAACCCTCTGATCCGTAGTCAGATGCTCTTCCATTGAGCCACACGGACTTGCGGGGCGTCATTCAGAATGAGTGTAGTGAATTTTCTTTGTGGTCTCACTTTCGACTTTCGAAAACGCAAAACAAATTGCAGCAATAGTATAGTACAAAGATGCGTGCAATTTAAAAAAATTATTTGTCTCATTTAGTACATTTTTCTTTTCTTTCGTGTTTTGTTAATGCATTGCTTCATTTTTTTTTTTTTGATTAAAATACAGAAATATGTTTTCTTCATACTGCCACTTTCTTTCGCAATGTTTTTAGTATTGAAAGCACAGATTCATTTTGGATTGGCCGCATTAAAAGCACTTTTAAAAAGTAATTTTAAATAATTTTTTTTAATTTATACTCTAAACAAAATGCATTGCACTTCATCCTAATTTTGGTGTAATCTTTCAGGTCTCATCAATGGCAAATTTGACTTCAAGAGCACCACAACTTGTCTTTTCATTTTATTCAAATATTTTGAATGTTCTTTTCATTCAATGCAAATGTCACTTTGAATGCCTCATTAGCGCCTTTTTAAGTAACAAAGATTATTATCTTTGTTGCTTTTTGGTTATCCATATCTGCATGTTGTGGTGTTGCATTACGTGCCAATATCTCTTCAAATTTTTGTGTGAAGCCATAATCTTCTTTGTCTTACTGCGTTATTTAATGAATACCTAAGTTTCTATTACATAATGTGATTCTTGTAGTTTCATTTGCATATTTATACATTTTGTACAAAGTCCATATTGGCAATACTTTTTGCTTTAACAGCATTCTTACGCTACAAAATGCATTGAAAACACAGAGTAACTACTGTAAGAGCAATTTGTTGAAAAAATAAAGGAAAAATAAGATAAAAAAAACTAAAAATCTCATTTACAATCAACTGTTGTTAACATAAACGGTTTTGGAAGCATTATTCATTTTCACAAAAAAAATAATTGTACAGTATTATTTAAAAAAATGTTTATTTTAATTACTTATTGTGTGACTCATTTTAATGTCGCTTAGACGTTCTGTTTGAGAAGAAAAAAAGTAAATGTTTCCTTCTTATACATAATGCCACATTTCATACTATTTCATCATATTTTGATGCACAAAAAAAGCCATCTTTGTTCTGACAATTTCCATGCAAACAGCAGGTGTACTCTAACTGTGTGTAAAGAAGACAGTTATTAAGTTCTTTATACTACTGATTTGTAATACAAAGTGCATTTATTGTTGTATCATTATGATTTTAACAATATAATTATACATTTGTAACCAATAGATACTGAAAATTGTGCCATAGAAGTCTGTGTTCTGAAAATAGTGAAATAAACCGCAAAGTCCAATTGAAAATGGACTTATATCTCATAAAAGAGATTCATTATTAAAAAACTACTTCAATAATAAATATCTCATAAAATTTGCCTCACTCCATTTCTGTAAAATTTCGTGGAAGTATTCGTACTTTCATTCATAAAAATACCTCACAGATAAATCCATCCCACGTCCAATGCAGAAATATTGTGTGCGCAGAAAAGCGAATAAAACGAATGTAATGTAATATTTTTCTTATTTATGAATATATAATGGTAAAGTAAGTGTAGTGGTCCATTCTCGTTTCCATTTTCACAGAAAAAAAACTTAAATTTTCCATAGAGTGAAGAATTGGACAAAAAAGGCATCAAAAAACTAAAATCTTTCTTAATTGATATAAAAGAAGAAAAAAAAAGAAACACAAAAAATACATTAATACTTTTTAAAGGCATATCATTACTAACAACAGAGAAGATGACAACATTAAACAAATAATGATATTGAAGTACATATGAAAAGAGACAAAACTCATAAATAAAATTTGTACTCAAAGCCGAAGTAATTTTCAAATAATTATCAACTATTCTCTTTGCCTTGCAGTATTCTTTCTTTCCTCATTTGAAAAAAAATTACCCAGAAAAAAAATGAAATTTAAAAAATTATATTTTTTTTCTTTTAAGAAGCAAAAAAAAAATTATTCTTTAAGTTTTATGTGTTTATTATTTTTTCAAAAATCGTGTCCGACGATTACATATTCGTAAACGGCGTTCATTTTGTGTTTTAGGCACACAAAAAAAACAAAAATATAAACACATGAAAACGGAAAGAAGCAAAATTTCACTTGTTTAAAAAAAACAGTTTTTTTTTTCATTTTAAATTTTGCTCTCAAATGTTTTAACGCAAAAAAAAATGTTTTGTTTTCCCAAATTATGTATGAAAATACATACATACTTTTCATCTTTGTAACAAAAGTTTCTCATTATTTTTCGTGCGAACAGACATTCAGTTTGTGTTTTTTATAGATTACACCATTTACAAAGTAGTAATAAAGTAAATATAATTCCAATTTCATTAAGTAAATCTTTCAAACTTTTTTTTTCACATATTTTTCTCTTTTCCAAAAAAAAAACCTATATTCAAAAAAACTTTTCTTCACTTTTTCCTTTTTTTATCAATGTGTAAATGTTTGACTTTGCAAGTTAAAAAAAAAATCTGCACAGCAGAGAAGCAATGTTTTTTGAATGGACCATTTTTAACGCAAGAAAATAAAAAATGGGAAGTTCAATCTAACATGTATTTCTGAAATGTTTTTGAAACAATCGGAAATGTATATATTTCTCCATATTAAAAGATTCTTGCGTTACTTTTAATACATTGTGTATGTTGCCGTATTTTTTCACTGTTTTTATCTTTCACCACATTACTTTTCATCAATGCCTCTGCTTTATCTACTGCAATGCTTTGGTCCTGCCACTGCAGTGTTGATATTCGCTGCGGATGCATTGGCCTTGAATTTAAGTTCAAACTTATTACTAAACTTCTTTGTTTTTGTGTGTTAATTCAGGTTTATTTTTGTATTCATGTAAAGTTATCTTTTCAAAACATCATTTCTTTTCCTACTTTTTGTTTTCCAACTTCATTATGGAGAAACTTTAAGAGGTTTCTCTTCTCTCTTTAGCTTCTAATTGCCTCGTGAAATGGTTCTTTAACGAATTCTGTTTTGCTGTTTGTATTCTTCTCCACTTTTTTCTTCACAGAAGCCGTTTCATTTGTTTGCGGTTTGTTATTAACATTTACATTTGGCATTACTGCTTTTGGTGCGCTTCACTCTATAGTTTCTTCATGATGATGGAACTTATTCTTCAAAGGATTTATTTTCTTTATTTTATTTCATTCACTTTCCCATTAAACTCAATTTCGTTCCGTTTATTCCTTTTGTACGTTTTCAGGTTTTAAATCTTCTCCAGCATTATCTTCCCCATTCTTTTGTTCACCAGATTCTGTTGGGCTGTTTACTTTTTCCTCGGAGACTTCTTTTTTTGAAATCACTGGATCGGATTTCTCTTCGTTTACTTTAGATGGACTTGTTTTTTCATCCATTGATACTTCATTACCTGAACCTGAAACATTTTCTTGCGTAATGGCTTCATTTGATTTTGTAGCAGCATCGTTCGCACTCACTTCTGGTACATTTTCTTCCTTTTTATCTTTCTCTGAGAGATCCTCTTTCACCATTGGTATTTCTTGTGTGGATTCATTTGGATTCATTTCATCGGTGGTCTCCTTTGGAGTAAAATGTACATTTTCCTCTTCTGGAGTTGACTGGACAACGGGTTCCTCAACAGGCTGCGGATTTTTATAAGGCTCAATGTATAAATGATCATAATCGAATGTTGAACACACATCACTTATGATTGGGCACATCACATCCATTGGCTCGAA
>JASANV010001276.1:0-15722 GCA_030849715.1 Trypanosoma mega | reverse complement strand
TTCACCTCCAACACCACCGGTTGTTGGCTGCGCCGTGGTGTGTGGTGTGTTGGGAACTGTGGGGACTTGTTCGCCTCCAGAACTCGTACTCCCTGCGCCTGTTCCAGCTCCGCCACCCTGCTGTGCACCACCGGAAGGTGCAAGAGGTGTTTAAATCGTTATTTGTGGTTATTTATGCTCAAGCCTCACTCAGTGCAAAGTAGAAAAATTGCCTTGATTCATTGTGACGCAATCACGAAGTTCGTTTTGTAATCTAATTGAAGTGATTTCAGAGGATTAAGTTATCCATCACTTGTGATATAAAAATGCAAACTGATAAACTCAAAACCCTTTCTGGTAAATTGTATTCCTGGCTTACCCAAAGTTCCTTATCTTCCTTAGCACAGAACAGGCTGCTTTGGGTTTCTAACAAAACACAAAATGACAACAGAGCGAAAAGAGGTGATCAAAATAGCAACACATGGGAAATAGAGTTTCATACAGATTCAACTGTGAACGACAACGACAACAATAATAAGTCATACAAGTAAGGAAACATGTGAAAAATAAACTTTTCGGACGAAGTGAAGATTTTGCATATAGAGTTACAAAGGCATCGTTTCACAAAGATTTAAATAAAATAAAAAGTATATGCTTTGTTCTCATTAAAAGAAAAAAAAAGCGAAAGAAAAACATTTTTGTTCTTTGATATATATGGTGTTCTTATTAGTGTATATAAAATTAATTCCAGGTTTATAAACAAAAGGTATGCTATTTTTTGAAAGAAGACGGGAAGAAATCATAAACATATCATACCTAAAAGTGTATGAATTACGGATACTCCAAAAAGTTTATGAGAGAGGTGAGAGATCATATTGAAATTGATACTTTCAAATATAGAAAAAATTTAAAGCTATCCTTGTTGACTGCGCGCTGTGTGGTTAATGAATATCGTAGTTTTTTTGTTATAAAAACGGAACAATACACAGAAGTTCAAGAATGGGTTCTGAGGATGTGTATATAGATTATGGTTTGCTCTTCGGGTCGCTTACTTGGGTTTCAGCTAGCAATTATCGAAGAATAGGAAACCTCAAGTATATCTGTTGTGAATGCGAACGGCAATACTATCATTAGCCTGGTCTAGATTACTAAATGTGCTGAATCCTTGCTATGGGTGAAAAAACAAATACTCAGTATGTACACTTTGTGCGTTATCCGTCGTTTATCGGGTGCGAATTGGTGATTCGTGAGTTTGCATTATTTGCCTTCTTCATCACCACGCACCTGTAGAACAAAAATGCAATCACAAATAAAAGCAGACAACAGAATAAAATAGCAACGAAAATCCACCACCAGTATTTACTTTTCCAAGTGGGTTTACCTGCTTCAGCTGGGATTGACATCGTCAAATTAGGTTTCTGCGTATTACCCGAAGGCCACACGCTAGATGATTCTGTACTCATAACAATACTCGAGCTGCTCTCGGCATGGTTTGTTGTGAATAATTCAATTATTTCTCTCCCCGATGACGCCATAAAAAGTGCCACTGATGATCTTTTAGTTGGTGTAGGTGACAGAGTAGCCGATGGTGTTGCAGAGAGTGTCAGCGAAATTGTATTTGTTCCCTGAATCGCACAAACAGCGCCGTAGCTAGACTCCCTTGTTTCTCCATTCTCATACGCAGCGTCATGCGAGTCCATCCACTGCAACGAAAAGTTACTTTTCATCAGAATGTTACCAATAAGAAATGGCTGATTGCGCATGGGGTAGTTGCCCTTCCAGTACGACGGAAACCCGTTCAGAGGCGTTCGATCGCTGAGGTTATGCAGCGTGGTCTTAAAGAACGGGACGCCGATGCCGGAGAATTCCGGGTCTGTGCTCTCCAGAAAGCCACCCTGGTTCCAGCGGTAGATGCAGTTCCACGAGGCGAAGCCCAGGCCCCGCCGGCACTTCCTCTTTTCGTCGACCTGGTAATCAATGCTGTGGAGGAAGTCGCCGCCAAGGAATGCGTACACCTCATCGTCCGTGGAGTCCGAAAAAAGCCTCATTGTCTCGGAAATGGCGTTGTGCGCGGCGGCGTGCTGATCCGCGGGAACGGTGCTGCTTTCCTGGGTGCAAATATCAATGGCGTTCGCATACGTCACATTACCGTCGGGGTACGACTTAAACCTCGAATTGTAAAACGGCAAGTAGTGCTTCATCGACACCGTGAATATAGGCACAGCATGGACGGCGGGGAGCACACTGACCAACGACAGTTGCAGTAGCAGAAACATAAGCACCCACGTAGCGCTTATGCGTGCAGCAGAGGGAGTCCGGGTGCGCATACTTTCCGTTGCAGAAACCCTTCTTGTATAACAGTGAAAGTGGCAAAATGGGAGAACAACAACAAAAAGTTGACAAGGTGAGAGAGACATAAAAGACATCCAAACCGCACGCATGCAATGACAGATCAAAGAGAAAAAAAGTGGCAGATCACATTGATATTCCACAATGCGCAAGGGGAAAGGAGGGGAAAGGAATCGCAATTGCTGTACATAGTTAGCAGTATAAAAAACAATAAAGAGAAAAAAATGCTACAGCATACACTAGCAGAGTTGCTACGTAATATGAGTGATCCATAATGCAGTAAAGGGGGTATTATATACGTCCATGCCGATGATACATTTTTGAAGACTGGCAGAGTGGTGTAGTATAAACAAGTTGTGTATATGGATGCTGAAAACAAAAATATAAGAGGCACCTTAAAAAATGATAACCTTCAAAGTCGTGATATGGAAAATAGCGTTACGGTGTTGCTGTATTTTCCCTCTGTCACAATATGCGTTAACTGTGGAGATAGAAAAACGAACACTTTACGCATATCACGCTCCAGTTGTTAGTGGGACAGGAAGTTGGAAAAATTAAAAATTTTGTATTTTTCTTACATTTAAAAATGTATAATGTGGCGTGATATCTAGAGGAGAATCCCTTGGTATCTTAAAAGGCATACATGTTCGATCAAAAAACAAAAACTGTTGTTTTTATAGAGATTCTCAATACAAAATATAAAACAAATAGAGACGTTGCGAACATAGAAAAAAAAGTTATAAAATAATAGTGACGTAGGTGTATGAACATCACGTATAAAAATTACGCATACAGTGAAAACGAAAAAAAAATTTCTTAGTGGAAAAAGTAATGTTGGCGCATTCAAAATGTAACAAGCACAACCAGTGCGTTAATGGCGAAGTAGAAGTAGCTTCATGAAAAAACAAAATCCACATTTTAGACACCTCTTCTCTGTGGTGCAGAATGTATAATACAAGAAAAATATAAAAAAGTAGACAAAAATAAAATGAGGTATAACAAAGCCATAAAAAACGAATTAGAAGGGATTACTGGTCATCTGGGAGAACACAATGAACACATAAAGAAACGAATAATAACATCAAGCACCTAAAAAGAACCTCCAATAAAGCTAAAAAATAAATTAAAAATTTGCGGTTTTTTTTAAA
Organism: Trypanosoma mega; assembly: GCA_030849715.1. Taxonomy (NCBI): domain Eukaryota; phylum Euglenozoa; class Kinetoplastea; order Trypanosomatida; family Trypanosomatidae; genus Trypanosoma; species Trypanosoma mega. The sequence continues at coordinate 12,246 of JASANV010001276.1, read as the reverse complement.
GGTGTACACACAAAAACATAGAAGTTAGCAAAACATCAAAAAATCATTTAAAAGCTTTGATGTAACTAACAGTGCCATGATGTGCCAGATAAAAAACATGAGTCAAAAAAACATCAGTATCATAAAGTTGTTTCGGAGATATATAACTGAATATATTGGACGTAACCATTCATCTACAAATAGCTGAAAGAATTACATGCATCATGGAAAAAACGCACAGAAATATATTTGCGAAACTACATAAACTTTTTTCGTATGTACGTCTCGGATATAGTTACATGTCGTGAAAAGGAGATATGTAAAACACATGCGCAAGTTGCTTTGTAGATCATCACATGAATACACAAGAGAAGCATTTTCACAGCTTTACTCCGCACGAAAAGTAATCACGCTATCAAACTCAGGCTCTTGATTTGTTATGCGACTATACTCTCCGTCTTCCTCCTTAAACTCATCCATATCAACATCTACGTTCCTTTCGTGTTCTTCACTCATGAGACGAGATCTCGATTCAGTTTCTGTTTTCCTTGAACACGCTCTATGAACCAAGAATAAAACAATGCACAAAAGTACAATCACCAAAAGAATCAAAAGAAATATCCACCACCAATTCCTTTTTCCCCATGATATTCCATCTATGTTATCACTTCTTGCCCTTGTTAATGAAGGTGTAATGGATCTCAACGTAGGTGTCATGGTTCCTGTTGGTGTAGGTGGAGTAACGTAGGTCACGCTTCTAGTGTTAGAGAGTGTCAGCGAAATTGTATTTGTTCCCTGAATCGCACAAACAGCGCCGTAGCTAGACTCCCTTGTTTCTCCATTCTCATACGCAGCGTCATGCGAGTCCATCCACTGCAACGAAAAGTTACTTTTCATCAGAATGTTACCAATAAGAAATGGCTGATTGCGCATGGGGTAGTTGCCCTTCCAGTACGACGGAAACCCGTTCAGAGGCGTTCGATCGCTGAGGTTATGCAGCGTGGTCTTAAAGAACGGGACGCCGATGCCGGAGAATTCCGGGTCTGTGCTCTCCAGAAAGCCACCCTGGTTCCAGCGGTAGATGCAGTTCCACGAGGCGAAGCCCAGGCCCCGCCGGCACTTCCTCTTTTCGTCGACCTGGTAATCAATGCTGTGGAGGAAGTCGCCGCCAAGGAATGCGTACACCTCATCGTCCGTGGAGTCCGAAAAAAGCCTCATTGTCTCGGAAATGGCGTTGTGCGCGGCGGCGTGCTGATCCGCGGGAACGGTGCTGCTTTCCTGGGTGCAAATATCAATGGCGTTCGCATACGTCACATTACCGTCGGGGTACGACTTAAACCTCGAATTGTAAAACGGCAAGTAGTGCTTCATCGACACCGTGAATATAGGCACAGCATGGACGGCGGGGAGCACACTGACCAACGACAGTTGCAGTAGCAGAAACATAAGCACCCACGTAGCGCTTATGCGTGCAGCAGAGGGAGTCCGGGTGCGCATACTTTCCGTTGCAGAAACCCTTCTTGTATAACAGTGAAAGTGGCAAAATGGGAGAACAACAACAAAAAGTTGACAAGGTGAGAGAGACATAAAAGACATCCAAACCGCACGCATGCAATGACAGATCAAAGAGAAAAAAAGTGGCAGATCACATTGATATTCCACAATGCGCAAGGGAAAAGGAATCGTAGTTTCCATTAAAAAATGATGCGAAATTACACATAAACAAAACAAAACAATGTGAGAAATGTGTGTTAAAAGAGATGACGTGATATTTGTAAAAATAGTAAAAAAGGTAAGATGGAGGTGGTGTGCAGCACCGTGAGCACCTATGCGGAGGGTATGTGTCGAATTTCAACTCCGGTATTGAGGTTGAAGACGTCTGCATAGTTGCGATTTGTACTCTAAAAATTACCATCAATGGGTGCTTGTTGTCACACAGGAGACGCGCAAGGATGCATTTTGGAAGCGGTGAAAAGAGCTCTTTTTCGTGACACCAATGTACGAAATAAGCATAAACTCCATGAAGGTGGTGCAAAAATGAAAGTAAAAGTGAGAATTAACAAAAAATGACTTAAAGATAGTTTATTGAAATAAGGCGTACTTATTCCTCGGCGTTATTGACGGGAAAAACTTTATTGTGTTCTGGCGTACGTTCTTCGATGCGTATTTTATTACTGGGAGGCTGTTTCGATTTGGGTGACATCTATGCTTCGTGGTTTTTGTAGTAAAATGTTTGCACACATGTTCCTAAAAGGCTTTTGTCTCAATGGTTGTAATAAAACTTAGTCGATACCCTGACGAAATCAAGAAAAGGACCTTTGGACGAAACTCAAAACAAAGAAAAACCGGAAAGCATAATGAATAAAGAAGCTTTGGTCGTCTGTGAACATACTTGATATCCACGTTCAGTGTACTCGTCGATCTTCTACGCAGTGAGCACGTTTTCTTGTTTCAAATAAAAAAAAAAGAAAAAAAAATGCAACTATTTGAGAGCTCACTACATTCTTTAAAATGTAAATATTAAGAATAAGCATTGGTACGTAGTAGGCCGCTATGCAGACTTCCATGGGTGATTATCAGTTAGTTCGTTTAACGCAAACAGAGTTGTCGTGGATGGGAAAAAATGAAGTGAGTTTCTATGGCTTTACAAAAATACCTTAAGACACTAAACATTTAAAAAAATAATAGTAATCGGGAATTCTATAATATAACATAATGTAAAAGAAAAAAGGGAAAACAGAGGAGTTCCAACATTTAATAAGAACAATTATCAATGAATAGATAAATAAACGCCGCTATTCCTTGGTGAAACTTGTTTAGATAGCGAAAGGCAATCATACACGATCACCATCCAATCACGCAACGTCACACACACGTTTTTATTCAACAGAGACATAACAATATCCTCATTTGTTTGTCGTACTCTGTCAAAACGCGGGGATCACAGAGATACATATGCACATGTATGTATATCAAAGAAAGAATGAAAGCGAAAAAGAAAGAGAGCACTTTGAGTGCTCTTAGTGACAAAAAAGGTAAAAAGGACAATGAGCCCCATGGAGAGCACAGATGTATTTTTTGGTAACTCCTTCAAAAATAAAAAGTCAGAAGCAAAAGATTAAAAAAAGAGAGCTCATAAACATTTGCCACACATAAAATGATGGAAAATCACTTTGTGTGGTGCACCATGCATGCGGAGTAATGCCGCACAACCACACATTGCTGCGAAGTCCTGTGCATGCAACAAAACGTATTGAGCAGTACACAGGCACATGGATCTCCTTCATAGCACGCACACAAGACTACATAAAATAAGATGAGAGGTATCAACTCATTCCATATTTCACGCTACTTTTCCGGTGCAATCGTGAAGGCAGTGAGCGACATGTTTGAAAAGCACAGGGCAACACTGACGAAGAAAAATAAGAACACAAAAAGAGCGTAGAAGGTGCGAAATTTGTATATATCAAAAAGGGGTATTAGCACTTCATTTTTTGATTGTATGCAAAGTAAATATTTCATTTGTTTTTTCGTTGCATCATGATACTTGAATGAGATTCACGTCATGTTCATTAAATCGTACTCCAACAATGAGGTGGATGCATGTGCAGAGGGTTGTCACAGAGCAACTGCCGCGCAAAGCGCGGTTAGTAATAATTCCAAAATCGGCATGCGCGTGTTCCCCATTGCCATAGTGCTGTCTGGGCTGTGTTTTTCACCATGTATGTTCACTTGCGCCGCTTTCTCCGCTGTATGTGCCGCTGCCTCCGTCACGATGGCTTGTAATTGAGCGCCTTCAGCGGCAGCGACGGCATCCTGTGCCGCTCGCATTGCAATTCGTGTGGCGTCGCTGATTTCTGCTGAGGACTTTGCGATCTGAACCGCTGCGGCGGCGGTGCCGGCCCGCTGCTTCAACGCGGCCGCCATATCTCGGAGGGCCTCAGCCTTGTCAAATGCATGTCGCGCCTGGCTCAACTTTTTCATGGTGATCTGCAAAGCTGAGTTTTCCCTCTTCCACCGCTCCTCAAAGTCTTTCCTGGAGTTTTCTAGCATTGTATTTGCCTTTTCCGCCTCACGCCTTAACTCTTTGGCGAACGCTAGGGTGACGTTCTTTGCTATCTCTGCTCTTCCAAGCGCGACTTGTGCACTCATCGCCTCATTCATAGCTTTGGCGGCAAAGTGTGCAGCCGTATTCGCCGAATCAGTGGCTTGCTCAACGGCCAACTGTATTGTGTGAATAGCACTTCGTCGCTGATCTTCATTTTGTAAACGGATATGAGAATGTGTACCATGTGCTCTAATCGTCCGCGTCACACTGAGATGAGCTGGACTGGTCGATGCATATTGATGAAACCTTTGGTCGCCAACTATGGACGTTTCACCAAAAGCGCAGGGAATCACAAAATGTGTGACAAATAGAAACGTCATGGATAGCGAAGGAATCATCCTCATAGGTCTATAACTAAAGAACAGAAAATATATATATATATGTTGAGTCCAAAAGAGGAAGTAAGCATATACACTTGGTGCATGAAAAATATTAATGAATTCCAAAGTAGCACATCTATTTTTCCCGAAAGTTTCGTTGAGTGCATGCTTCCTCTTTTTATTTATTTAAGTGCAGGAGATGAATGTGAATGAAAAACAAGCCTAGCCACTATCTCTGATATGTAGCAGGACGACCAAAAATAGCTCAAGTACACAGGTATGGCACACATGTCAATTTGGCACAGAGCATTGAGTTGGGTTTAGGTTGACAACAAAAAAAGGAAATATAGATGTCGAACACCCAAAGAGTATCACTGTGTATGCCATGTGACACTGATAATAGGTAAAAACAAACGAAGAAAAAAATTTGGCAGATATAATGATTTCGAAAAGCACAAGAGCCATCCAAAAAAATGTCGCGTGCAAATTGTAGCGGTAGAAGATCTTTGAAGTACATAGTTAGGAAACCCAAGAAGCGCTGCCAGTACACTTGGGATGAATAGCAATTACCCACGCCCTGCATTACATCAGAGATCTTCCCTCACTGTATCTCAATGGTTGTATGACGTAATATTTCCCCCCCCCCAAAAAAAAAAAAGATTCTACTGCTCTTCAAAACAGGGAATCACTTGTCTACACGAATAATAAGATTCATCTTGTTGTGGTCAACTAAGTATATCAATGTTAATCTTACCAATAACATGTGTATAGTACCATATTACATATTCTTCTTCTAATACCAAAACCGTTTATTACGGAAGAGGAGTGTTATTCATACCCTTGAATTCGAAAAAAGACGTAGTAAGACAAAATGTTGGAGGAATAATGAAAAGTGAAGGAACCACATGTAAGAAAGAAATAGAGGATACCATTTAAATTTATGTTTTGCCTTCCTTACAATAAAAACAATAAAATATTGATGCGCTTGCCACGTTTGCGTCTTCCTAACCACAACAGATCATCTTTATTTCCAGAAGGAGACCCAAAAATATGTCGACACAAACGTAAAAAAAAACGAACAATCACTAGAGAATAATACCTCAAGTCGTACAGCTGAGTAGAGTAGAAAAAAGAGATTCATTTGTACATGTCAGATGTAGCTTCCTTCTCTTTGTGCGCACAGTAAAATGTAAGAACAAAATTAAAAACAAATTAGGTAAAAGTAAAAAGCTACCACTCCATAAGACTCCAAATAAAAAGAGCCCATAAAAACAAAAATAATTGAAAGTAATAACAATAGACATAACAACCACCTCTTCCCAATCAAAACACAATGTAATAAGATAGCAAAAATGTCAATGAACATGTAGCATGACAAATAGCATCTCATACATGACAAAAATACTCCATTTTCTTATGCATTATTCTTCATGGAGTAAAGCAAAAAAAAAGTTAAGATGTAATGACACATACCTAGTTTGTAGCAAGGGTCATTGCTATCACCAATAGTATCCAGCAGAAAACCATCCCTTGCAGAGAAATAGTGCCATCTAATTTGTGAGGGCCGTTCTCCATATTTCGCTGCACTACTTTAGTTGCTCTTGCCGCCGCCTCTGCCAAGATAGCTTGTAATTGAGCGCCTTCAGCAGCAACGGCGGCGTCCTGTGCCGCTTCCGTAGCGATTCGTGTGGCGGCTGAGATTTCTGCTGAGGAATTTGTGATCTCCACTTCTATTACGGCAGTGCCGGCCCGCTGCTTAAACGCAGCCGCCACATCTCGGAGGGCCTCAGCCATCTCGAAAGCTCTCCACGCCGCCTCAGCGCTTTGTTCAGCCTTCTGAAATGTGTCCTTTGCCCGCTGGACAATGCCTGCGGTGTAGTTCCTTACCTTCTTCACGTTTTCTTCGATCTCATCAAAGACTCGTTTCACTTCCTCCGCTGCTCGAATCGCCGTCTCGGAGCGGAGAAGGGCCTCTTCAGCAAGTGCGACATTGTCTGCGGCTTTTCCCGCCATCTGAGCCGCGCTGTTTGCGGATTTCGTGGCAACGGTGGTCGCTCGTTGCGCATCCCGAACGCCCACGAGAACCACTTGTTTTGTCTGAATCACCTGGTGCATGCCCTCCTTTGCTCCGCCGTTAACGTCTGCAGATTCTGCCGACTGTGAGCACATCGTGGCGCCAGCAAGACACTCCACGGAGTTGCCGCGCATGAGCTCTCCCGCATGAGAGACGTGTGCGCCGCACCACGACGCGAAGAGGACGAACACAAAGCAGCAAGAGTAGCGTTTGATCATTACCGCTTTTTGTATGCGTATTTGTGTAGAGATACACTTACAAAATATCGATGTCTATGTATTTTCATTGTATAGTTGTTAATCACGTTATTTGAGGTTAGGGAACAAAGTAAAACGAAGCGATAGAAAGCAAAGAAGGCGAGGGTAAAAAGAAAACGAAAATATGCGCTTGAGTTTTCCACAATAGGGAAAAGTGCTCCCAACAGGGGTCGAACCTGTGACCTTGGGCTTATTAGACCCACGCTCTAACCGACTGAGCTATGAGAGCCACGGCGCAGACCGTCACGGAGGATCACATCCGAACCACACACACACCGCCAACAACAACCGCAACAGCGGCACTCGTAAATCACCAACTCGGGAAAAAGCTTCCCGGCCGGGAATTGAACCCGGGTCACCCGCGTGACAGGCGGGTATACTTACCACTATACTACCGAGAACCTCTCACGCAACAGCAACGCGCGCGCCGTCCGAAGGCACCGCCACATTCCCTCCCGAAAGCGGCCCAAAAAAAGTAAAAAAAAAGTGGCACAATCACGGGAGGCGCCGCGCACCCTTTCCACCACGCAATTCCATTTTCGTTCCTCCTGGTTTTCCATTTGCGCCGGTGTCTGTGGGTGGTTGCTGTTTCCCCGCCGCGTCGCGCCGCCAAACGGCGTTTCCACACCGGCAGCGGCGGGCGACAAATAACGACAGCAATGGCAATGAGCAAAAAGGCACCGCAAGCAAATCCCCGTCGCACCCTCCTCTCACAGAACCCCGCGCGCGAAACCAATCCAACAGCTCTATCCCCGGGGCAGGCGCAAACACGAAAGCGAAAACCCAAAACGGCACCGCACGGCGGCAAAAAAAAAAAAGGCAGAGATGTGCCTTTTCTTTGTTGGGAAGCATTGCCGCCGCGGCTGCTTGCTTGGCAAGGCTTGCGCGTTACCTTTCCAAAGGCATTTGTGCGTTTTTTTGCTGCGAGAAATGTTTTTTTAGGCGGCGAATCGTTAAAGGCAAAAGTTCACCTTGATATCCAAAGCGATGACCAAAAGAAAGAAAGGGTCAATTGGGGTTTTTTGTTGTCATTTGAGCGAGCTTTTAACAGCAATGGTGGGTTCTGCTGCGGCGACCCGCACAAGGGAACTCTCAACACAAAAAAACGCGCTGTTGCTTAGGCAAAATGCAGCAGCGGATGCCATTTTTGATATAGAACGGTCGCGGTCAATGAATTGTCCTATTGGTTCCGCTGGTTGCGTGGCAGGAGTTTTGTCTCGTTGCGCCAGCCCTCGGCGCCGCGACGCAGGCGAAAGTGCGTCGGCAGCGTCGGCGCAACATAGAATGCAAGAAAGCAGGGTTTCGCAAAGAATATGTGCCTGCGGGAGAGAACCGCGTTCCCTATGGACTACCTAAAGGATAAACATAAAGAACGAAAAAAAGGGAAAAAAAATTATCAGAGTTAAAAACATTCAGTTCCAAGAAAGACACGCAATAAACACCCAGTTATAGGGAAAAGGTAACATCATATAACCAATAGATAAAATCCACAAAAAAAGAGGGTGGTGTTGAACAAACACATGCGCATAACTGAAACAATAGTTTTGTTGGTAAAAACTTACGAAAGGGCGGTTCCCGGAATCTTTCTTTTCAGAAAACCCCGCCGCATGGAAGGGTGTAGGGTTGGGTGGGAGAAAAATTTGTTGAGAAAAACGCTTTTTGAAATCGAATATAGATTTAACCTTTAACGCAAGAAGAAAAGTAGACAAACAAGAAAGAAAATGAGGAAAACAAAACTCAACATAAAGATAAAAATATTACAGAAGGTGCATAGGTAGGTTCCCCTCCTTGTGCACCTTCCTTTCATAAGTTCCTACAAAAAGACGCATTAGCCTACGCCGCCCCGCAGCAGCCGCCGCATCCATACAACACCACCGGGAGGCCGCGGCAATCGAGCGGAGCCGCGACGTCTTTCCGAAACGCTGCGGAACCCCAAACAACTGCCGCGAGGACGTCGCGATGCGTGTCCGATAGCGGTGGCACATTCTGTTGGCGTACGGAGCGCCGTGCTTCCTCCGCCCTGCCCGCGCGGCAATCGCCCACGATGCCTGGCGCACGCAGACCCGCCTTCACAATGGGATGGGGAAATTGCGCCGAGTGGAAACCGACGAGATCCAAGTAAAGCATGACATCCCCAAAAGACGTCGTTTGCGCCACGCGTCCCGGAGGCGCGCTCGCCGCGGCGGATGACAAAAATAAGGCGTAAAAGTCCATAACCGCCACGGATGTTCCTAAAAAAAATTGGGTCCGCGGTGTGTGGGGTCCTTGCTCGCCCGAGGTGTTCCCTTCTTCTCGCTCCTTCATCTGGGAATGGATTTCACATGCCTTTCGAAGGGCATCTTCACCGAACACCGCCGCAAAGGATGGGCGTTCCCGCCGCGAGCCTTTCTGCAGTTGATGCCTCTCGGGTGCGCACCACGACACCGCGCTGTATGTGAGGAGGAGAAAGTTTTGTCCTGAGGCCGGCGCATGGGGTAGAGCAGGCGCAATTTCAAGGGCTAGTTGGAACGGATTTCCATAGAAAAGAGTTCCCACCAGATCCAACATGACAAAACCACTATAAAAAGGCCCCACTGCCCGAACGAGAGCAAAAATACAAACAGGACATTCGTTTGAAAGTGGGTGTGTTTTTCCTCCTCCTCTCATGGATGCCATGAATTGGGAAATAAAAGGATCCCCATACTTTACCAGAACCTCTTGAAGCGCCACAAGGGGGAGTGCAAAGATTTGTTTATGTTGATGTGGTATCAACTCTTCTTCTATAGCCGTCCAATTCAACCTGGGAGGTGTGAGAACCACCAGATGCGAACACGGACCTCGTCCCTCCCCTATGAAACCCTGACCATTTACAATATATGAGTTAAGAAAATCGTAAAGCTCTCCTTTTCTCATTCCTTGTTGGCGTTGTACTCCCCTTCCTTTCCATGTTGTCACAACTAATGAGGGAAGATGTCGTGTGCAGTGCTCGTATGGATCATCCGCGTCGTCACGGAGAAGTGTCCAATCGGGCATCAGGTCCATAATCTTTTTTGAAACTCGAATCTCCAGTCCACCTGTGTAATTGCGCACCCACGACCTTTGCTTCGTGGTGTTTAAATAATTCCTCAACCCCTCCGTGACCATCTGAAGTCTCGTATTCATAAATGGGGCAATGGCGGTGGCGCGCATGCCTTCATCCTTGTCCGTTTCACGCCAAACCCTCATGCGTGCTGGTGCGGGTGAGGCACACTGCGCATCCGATGCAGCCTGACCCCACGGTTCGTATGCCCATGTCGTGTTAGGGAGGTCAAAGCAAAACGGACGGGCTCTCACTACACCAATGATATCCGTCTGGGTTTTGGGACTAGCCGTGCACTGGCCGCAGGGAATGGAATCCGAAGAGGCGAATCGATGGGAAAGTCCTTTGTGAATATATCGGCGGTATATCTGTGCCCAGTTAGACGCAGTCTGAGTGGAAAGGTCTCCTCTTCGGTGGAAGGCATGGGAGACGAAGGCGTGCAGCGCTTTCCGGTGTCCCCCAAAGATGGCCGAGTCGAAGAAAGCATCCGAAGAAGAGAATATTCCCCACCGCTTGGGGTGCCAAAATTTTTCACGTAAAAACTCCTCCATGGCATTTCCACACCATGTGAATCTATCCGGGTCCACCACAACGATCATGGTGTTTGCACCGATATGTATTGGGAATGGTTTGCTGATAAAGTTTCGCACTGCAAACGCCATTCTATGTTGTTGATGGCCACCGTCATCAAGTTGGTAAATGGGGGAGAGGTTTTTAAATGTTACTAGCTTTTCATAAAAATCTGCATTTTGTACATCTTTTTGTACTGAACATATAAGAAAAATGGGACCAACGTATCCACTACGGCGAATAGTCTGAAGAAGTGCAAACATTTTTCTTGAATTTGTCACTTCTAGTATTAACACCGACTTCTCCGCTAAATATTTTAGTTCCTCTGGGCTCCACAAGTCCAGAAAAGAGAAAAATAAAATCACCGTCAAAGCAAAACATAAGAGTATGGTGAATAAGAGAAAGGACTGTGAACGGTGTAGAGGTGTTTTCATTCTTTTGTTGTTGTCACTAAAAATGAGGTTGATAGTGAAAGAGGAAAGCTCAAGTCACTGCTTTTTTCTTTTCCTTTCAGTTGTTGCTGAAAATAAACAGTCTATCGCACTTGAAAATGGAAAAACAAAAAGAGAGAAAGGATAACGGCAATCGTGATGATGAGAACGTAAAAACAGAAAATAAAAGGGATAAAAGTTTAAACATCAAGAAAAACAAGGTTTTATATGTGGAGCAATTAAATAAAGCGCAGAGGTAATATAAAGAATCATTTTTTAATCCGGACAGGGATTCCGAGCAGGATGCTCTTCCACCCATGGAAAATTCATCAATATATATATATATATATATATATATATATATATATATATATATATATATATATTATGTGTATTTTATTAAGGGGCAAAAAAAAAAAAACTGTGAAAATAGAGACCGATTCATAGTACAACAATAATAACAATACACACCATCCTTACACTTACACCCGAGGCGGGGGCTAAACCACTCCACTCAGAATATCCTATTTCAATTCACACAATGACGACGACTTGAGACTTCCCAGTAACGATTAAAAGAAACAAATATATATATATATATATATATATATAAAGCAGGAGAGTCAAATCTATCGTCAATTTTTTGCTTCCATTACTTCGACACTAAACCCAAACATCCCACTCCCGCAACACCTTTTTTTTTGTCCGTAATGCTTCACGTCAATACATCGGCCACCGACGTTGTTTCTTTTTTTTTTTTGTTTTTCTCTCTCAAAAACACACACACACAAAGATAACCAAAAAAAAAAAACCGCATATAACAAAAATGCGCCGAAAGTAGAGACACTTTCTCACCCACCCCCGTATTATTATTATTATTATTATTTTCTTTTTTCCTCTCCTTCTGATTCGGAAGTGAACTAGAACTCCCACACCTCATTCACCACAGTCTTTTTGTTCTCCTCTTTCCTCTTTTCAATCTTCTCGTTCCCCGCCACTGCCGTGTTGGTTCCTGTCGTGGGATTCTTCAGGGTGGAACTTATTGGAGCAGTTGGAGTCTGAGTGGTTTGAACCCTTCGCGTTGTCACCGATGTGGGAGACCGTTTGTTCCTCTTTTTCGTTGTCGCTGTTGTCGTCTTCGGTGTTGCTGGAGCGATAGGGGGTGTCGTCTCTCTCTCTTTCTGTCCCTCCCTATGCGCCGCGGTGTGCCCCGGCTTCCACCACTTTTGATCATCCCCAACAACACTCTCCGATGCCACGGTCAGTTGCACCGCCGTCTGTTTACATGCATCGCCCCTTTCCGTCTTTTCACGCGTGTGTGCAAAGAGTGGGTGTCGCGCCTTGTGTGAAGCCGAGAGACTTTGGCGGAGGGTTGGTGCGTTGCCCTCCGCATGCGGCAGCGGGAGGACGTCCTCGGACTCGATGGCCAATCCTTTTGGAGGCGTTGTG
>JASANV010001275.1:0-15676 GCA_030849715.1 Trypanosoma mega | reverse complement strand
GTGGAAAATAATGGAGACACTCCTTCTTATTTTCTTTGTAAGTTTCAAAAGATAGACATTGTATGTTTCTGCGAAACGCGAAATAGTGCAATAAAAGGACAAAAAATGTGTGACATACAACGGATACGATATTTTGCTCTTTACTTTGCTTTTCAACTTGAACTGTTAGAGAATAAGACTTAATTCCATAATGATAGAATAAAAATTACAAAGGAATTTACTTAAATGTGTAAAATAAGAAACATATTTTATAACAATTATTTCTAATGTATTGAATAATCACCTAAATAGTAAAAAAAATAGCAATAATTCATGCATTGTTTACTGTCTACTTTGGCTTTTTATTCCGCAAATTGACAAATATGAAAAATAATAAGAAAGGTATTTAAAACATCACTTTTTTTTTGTTATGCTTGTTGATATGTTATTGGTAGTTTAGTAAATACAAAACCATAAAATGGATGTCATTAGAAAAATGAAAAACTCTTTCCTCCATTTCAAAAATACATAAAATATCTCTCCATCATATAAGAAATAAATGGTTTCATTTCGTTGAAAATACTTCTTCTTTTTAAAACACGATTTTAGTTAATTAAACATTTTTTTTCACGAATGATAATAAAAAACGTGTTTGTAAATCAATTTGAAAAGTACATAAAGCAACTGAAATGTAAATCAAAGAGACGAATTCATTCGTCTCTTAATGAATAAAAGAAAAACATCCGTGACAGGATTCGAACCTGCAACCCTCTGATCCGTAGTCAGATGCTCTTCCATTGAGCCACACGGACTTGCGGGGCGTCATTCAGAATGAGTGTATTGAATTTTCTTTGTGGTCTCACCTTCGACTTGCGAAAACGCAAAACAAATTGCAGCAATAGTATAGTACAAAGATGCGTGCAATCTAAAAAAATTATTTGTCTCATTTAGTACATTTTTCTTTTCTTTCGTGTTTTGTTAATGTATTGCTTCATTTTTTCTTGATTAAAATACAGAAATATGCTTTCTTCATACTGCCACTTTCTTTCGCAATGTTTTGAGTATTGAAAACACAGATTCATTTTGGATTGGTCGCATTAAAAGCACTTTTAAAAAGTAATTTTAAATAATTTTTTTAAATTTATACTCTAAACAAAATGCATTGCACTTCATCCTAATGTTGGTGTAATCTTTCAGGTCTCATCAATGGCAAATTTGACTTGAAGAGCACCACAACTTGTCTTTTCATTTTATTCAAATATTTTGAATATTTTTTTCATTCAATGCAAATTTCACTTTAAATGCCTCATTAGCGCCTTTTTAAGTAACAAAGATTATTATCTTTGTTGCTTTTTGTTTATCCATATCTGCATGTTGTGGTGCTGCATTACGTGCCAATACCTCTTCAAATTTTTATGTGAAGCCATAATCTTCTTTGTCTTACTGCGTTATTTAATGAATACCTAAGTTTCTATTACATAATGTGATTCTTGTAGTTTCATTTGCATATTTATACACTTTGTACAAAGTCCATATTGGTAATACTTTTTGCTTTAACAGCATTCTTACGCTACAAAATGCATTGAAAACACAGAGTAACTACTGTAAGAGCAATTTGTTGAAAAAATAAAAGAAAAAATAAGATAAAAAAACTAAAAATCTCATTTACAATCAACTGTTGTTAACATAAACGGTTTTGTAAGCATTATTCATTTTCACAAAAAAAATAATTGTATAGTATTATTTAAAAAAATGTTTTTTTAATTACTTATTGTGTGACTCATTTTAATGTGGCTTAGATGTTCTGATCGAGAAAAAAAAAGTAAATGTTTCCCTCTTACACATAATGCCACATTTCACACCATTTCATCATATTTTTATGCACAAAAAAGCCATCTTTGTTCTAACAATTTCCATGCAAACAGCAGGTGTACTCTAATTGTGTGTAAAGAAAACAGTTATTAAGTTCTTTATACTACTGATTTGTAATATAAAGTGCATTTATTGTTGTATCATTATGATTTTAAGAATATAATTATACATTTGTAACCAATAAATGCTGAAAATTGTGCCATAGAAGTCTGTGTTCTGAAAATAGTGAAATAAACCGCAAAGTCCAATTGAAAATGGACGTATATCTCATAAAAGAGATTCATTGTTAAAAAACTACTTCAATAATAAATATCTCATAAAATTTGCCTCACTCCATTTCTGTAAAATTTCGTGGAAGTATTCGTACTTTCATTCATAAAAATACCTCACAGATAAATCCATCCCACGTCCAATGCAGAAATATTGTGTGCGAAGAAAAGTGAATAAAACGAATGTAATGTAATATTTTTCTTATTTATGAATATCTAATGGTAAAGTAAGTGTAGTGGTCCATTCTCGTTTCCATTTTCACAGAAAAAAAACTTAAATTTTCCATAGAGTAAAGAATTGGACAAAAAAGGCATCAAAAAACTAAAATCTTTCTTAATTGATATAGAAGAAGAAAAAAAAGAAACACAAAAAATACATTAATACTTTTTAAAGGCATATCATTACTAACAACAGAGAAGATGACAACATTAAACAAATGATGATATTGAAGTACATATGAAAGGAGACAAAACTCATAAATAAAATTTGTACTCAAAGCCGAAGCAATTTTCAAATAGTTATCAACTATTCCCTTTGCCTTGCAGTATTCCTTCTTTCCTCATTTGAGAAAAAAAATTATCCATAAAAAAAATGAAATTTAAAAAATTATAATTTTTTTCTTGTAAGAAGCAAAAAAAAATTATTCTTTAAGTTTTATGTGTTTATTATTTTTTCAAAAATCGTGTTCGACGATTACACATTTGTAAACGGCGTTCATTTTGTGTTTTAGGCACACAAAAAAAACAAAAATATAAACACATGAAAAAGGAAAGAAGCAAAATTTCACTTGTTTAAAAAAAACAGTTCTTTTTTTCATTTTAAATTTTGCTCTTAAATGTTTTAACGCAAAAAAAAATGTTTTGTTTTCCCAAATTATGTATGAAAATACATACATATTTTTCATCTTTGTAACAAAAGTTTCTCATTATTTTTCGTGCGAACACACATTCAGTTTGTGTTTTTTATAGATTACACCATTTATAAAGTAGTAATAAAGTAAATGTAATTCCAATTTCATTATGTAAAACTGTAAACCTTTTTTTGACATATTTTTCTCTTTTCCAAAAAAAAAAACTTATATTCAAAAAAACTTTTCTTCACTTTTTCCTTTTTTTATCAATTTGTAAATGTTTGACTTAACAATTTAAATAAAAAATCTGCACAGCAGAGAAGCAATTTTTTTTTGAATGCACCATTCTTAACGCAAGAAAATAAAAAATGGGAAGTTCAATGTAACATGTATTTCTGAAATGTTTTTGAAACAATCGGAAATGTATATATTTCTCCATATTAAAAGATTATTGCGTTCCTTTTAATACATTGTGTATGTTGCCGTATTTTTTCACTGTTTTTATCTTTCACCATATTACTTTTCATCAATGCCTCTGCTTTGTCTACTGCAATGCTTTGGTCCCTTCAATGCAGTGTTGATGTTCGCTTCGGATGCATTGGCCTTGAAATTAAGCTCCAACTTATTATTAAACTTCTTTGTTTTTGTGTGTTAATTCAGGTTTATTTTTGTATTCATGTAAAGTTATCTTTTCAAAACATCATTTATTTTCCTACTTTTTGTTTTCTAACTTCATTATGGAGAAACTTTAAGAGGTTTCTCTTCTCTCTTTAGCTTCTAATTGCCTCGTGAAATGGTTCTTTAACGAATTCTATTTTGCTTTTTGTATTCTTCTCCACTTTTTTCTTCACAGAAGCCGTTTTATTTGTTAGCGGTTTGTCATTAACATTTACATCTGGCATTACTGCTTTTGGTGCGTTTCCCTCTATAGTTTCTTCATGATGATGGAACTCATTCTTCAAAGGATTTATTTTATTTAGTTGATTTCATTCACTTTCCCATTAAACTCAATTTCGTTCCGTTTATTCCTTTTGTACGTTATCAGGTTTTAAATCTTCTCCAGCATTATCTTCCCCTTTCTTTTGTTCACCAGATTCTGTTGGGCTGTTTACTTCTTCCTCGGAGACTTCTTTTTTTGGAATCACTGGATCGGGTTTCTCTTCGTTTACTTTAGATGGACTTGACTTTTCATCTCTTGATACTTCATTACCTGAACTTGGAACATTTTCCTGCGTAATGGCTTCATTTGATTTTGTAGAAGCATCGTTCGCACTCACTTCTGGTACATTTTCTTCCTTTTTATCTTTCTCTGAGAGATCCTCTTTCACCATTGGTATTTCTTGTGTGGATTCATTTGGATTCATTTCATCGGTGCTCTCCTTTGGAGTAAAATGTACATTTTCCTCTTCTGGAGTTGACTGGACAACGGGTTCCTCAACAGGCTGCGGAATTTTATAAGGTTCAATGTATAAATGATCATAATCGAATGTTGAACACACATCACTTATGATTGGGCACATCACATCCATTGGCTCGAAACCTCCGAATTCGGTCTTTTTCCTCTTTGGGCATTCGTTCCAGACATTGTCATTCTTGTACTCCATTTTCATATTGTCTGTAGCTGTGCAATTAATTCGGATGCATTTTGGAAGACCTTTTGTTAACCATTCAAAATTATCAAGTGGGAGGAGAGCCTTTCCATCCTCACAGTCTGGAATGTTTAACGCCTTGAATAACAAACGTGTAGTCTCATTGATGATATTTGGGTGCATAATAAATCTGGGAATAAAGTTAAAGGCAACAGGCAAAGGAGAAACTGGCGGATGAGAGCATTTGTCAACGTAACCAAACATACGCGTCACATTTTGTGAGGTTCCGATTCCGAGAAAGAAAATAACATCCACATTGGATATGCCAACTTGCAAATGCGTCTTATTTACCGAATAATAACTGCACGGTGAATTGTCAGCGTAAACATAGGAAAGTCTGTATGATCCGTGACGTTTTAGACGAATGAGAACCTTTGACTTGAATTCAGACATAACGGCCGGAATAATCTCTTCAATTACACGTTTTGACTTTTCATTGGACCAACTATCACTGGAGGTGTAATTGTCATCTGTGTATGTGAGGCACTTCTCCCACGTTCCGCGAAGACTGTACTCCACATCTCGACGCTTCCCATTCATGTCTGCGTTGCAAAAGAACATATTGCCGAGTAAGTCCATATGGGATGAAAACACACGGGGAACTATCCATAGATTTTGATAGTTGTACGATGCGATTTCTGCTCCAATGATTGCGTTATGAAGTTTGGGAATGTGAGTTTCATTTTGGACGGCATTCTTAATTCGTTGGATTGGATCAGTAGTGGCGAAACATAACTTGGTGAACTGCAAGAACAGAAAATTTAGCGTAAAAAGTGTTAAAATTGCCTTTGACTTCATATCTGTGAGATTCAAATCGGAAAGCTTAATCTTAAAATAAAAAAAATAATAGCAACAACAACAGAAAATGAATGTAAATGTGTTGAAACAATAAAAGTTTTATAATAAATGAAAAGAATGTAAATATGAAGATCAATAAAAGCAGAAATAATGGTGTAAATGTTAATATTATTGCACACAAACAACATGTCGTAGAAGCATTAAAGGCATCCACGTAAGAATGTGCTTTTCTTCCCTACACATTACACCTCCTAATGCACAAATAGAAGGTCATAAACAGTTGTACACTAAAGTAAAAAATAGTTTTCAAGTGTAAGATTTGTTGTTTCTATAAATTTCCCAATTTGTGGTTTCTCAAATACCATCTCAAACTTTCAAATTGATCCAAGAAGAAAAAATAATAGATGAAATGCAAAAGCTTGTTTTCACATAAAAATTTTCAAAAAAAAAAAAAGAATGATACTTTGGTAACATTTTCACTTGCCTTATTAACTCTTCTACGGACGTAAAATAAAATATTTTGTTTTTTTTTTAAAAGAATTAAAAACTCTTTTGAATCCAAATATCAGCTGATACTTTTCAGTATCATATGGAAATGTAAAGAAATGTATAAATCATTCCTATTTCAGTATATATAAATAAAACTCACATCAAATACTCTACGTGCAAGAAATCTGATACGTTAAGGAGAACAAATATGTTATCACTTCATGTGTTTTACAATGAAATGAATATTACCTGAACTTAAACGTGCAACGAGTAACACATACTACAAGAACAACTTCTAACAAAAATTAGCTCCAATATCTTTGAGTATATTACATAAAGATACATGAAAGATATTAAATCTTTACTTTCATTCACTTTGCATTCTTCTAGAAAAACATACTACCTAAGAAATGAATTTTTCATTCAGAGAAAAACACAAACAGAGAAAAAAGAAATGATTTAAAAACAAAGATGAACAATGAAACTCACATTTACAGATAAAGTACGAAATAGAAAGGAATCTCACATAATCACGTTTGAAACAAACAACAGAATTGTTTAATAAGAAGCCGAAGCATTGCTGCATACAATGAACACACAAAAAAGGAGTCTCAACTTGTAAAGTTAAGACATTTTTTTGTACGTATTGTATACGTAAAAATAAAGAAAAATGAGAGAGATGATGAGAATGTAACACTACAGAAACATTTTTATTTTCTTTTCCATTTTTTTTTTCTGTTTTTTGTGTTTACATCTCATAGTGATAATTTTTTTCAATATTTCAAATATATTTCGCAAAAAAAAATTTTTTAAAACAAAAGTGCCTGTAAAGAAAAGTTGAAAAAATCAT
Source organism: Trypanosoma mega (assembly GCA_030849715.1). Classification (NCBI taxonomy): domain Eukaryota; phylum Euglenozoa; class Kinetoplastea; order Trypanosomatida; family Trypanosomatidae; genus Trypanosoma; species Trypanosoma mega. The sequence goes on along the minus strand of JASANV010001275.1, from coordinate 8,919 downwards.
TTCATACGCAATAAAATAAATTCATCAAATTTTGTAAAGTAGAGCACTACAAAATGCAAATCAAAAAAAAATTATTTGCTCTCAAATTTCACATTTGGTCATCCAAAGTGTAAAAAAAAAAAACTTTTCCACCAATTCTCAAACAGATATTATAAAACTAAAAGTAAGTAGCGGAGATTCTACAAATGAGCAATTGTAGTTCTGTTTTTGTTTTTCAAAGTAAAATAATAAAGAAAAAAAGATAAACCAATATTTTTAGGAAAAAAATCTCTTTCACATGTTATTTCAATTTTGCATTTTTTTCGGTCTTTCACTAAATTCAATCACAATTTTACACGTGATGTAATGAAAGAGTAACGAAAAAAAAATTGAGAAATATTGACCATTGAAATTACGCAAAAAAAAAACTTTTATTTTAAAATTTTGATATTTTTCTTCTTACTGTGTAAAGGTGATTGTAACAATCACCAAAAGCACTGTAATCATTGTCATTTTGGATTCCAAATAGCTTTTGTCCGTCAAATTCTGCTCATCCCAAAACTTTTTTGCCTTTTTTATGGCGTCTTTACGATCAACAACTCCGCCAGTAGATGTCTGATTGGATGTGTCAAGTGGAATGTGCACATTCTCAGTTATTTCTTCCACTTTTTCTGTATTTTTGTTGGCGTTAATTATTTTTGTAGCTTCGGAAGGCATGTTTTCAATTTCATTACTTGACTGGGAAATTACTTTCTCCACCTTTTCAATCCCAGAATCTTTTGCCATATTTGTCAAATTAGTGGAATCTTGTGAAGTTTTTGTGAGAAGTGTTTCAACGCCATTATTTTTAGTAAGACGATTCTCTGCTTTCTTATCACCATTTTCATTCCTTTTTTCATTGCTTGGCAAGTGTTGCAAAGCAGTATTAAATGGTTTCACAACTGACTCATTACTGTTTTGTGATGCAAACGTATCTTTAGGTGTTTCGGGTGTATTATCCGGAGCGCTCAGACGAATTCTAAATGTTTGCTTCATTTTATCTGATTGGTTTTTCTTTTCTAATGGTGTTTTTTCAACATGAGTTGGCATATCGGGTTCTGGAATAGTCTTACTTGGATGTACGAAATATGATGTAGTTGTTTCTGTTATAGTTTTTGTTGTCATGTAATGATTCACTTGGACTTTAGGTTCAAAGGAAACATTAATCTCTTTCTTTTGATCAACTTTTGGATTCATTTCGCCCTTTTTTTTCTCATAATTTTGTTTTTTAACTGTAATACTTTCAAATTTAATCTCTTCTTCAGTACTACTCACATCAATGATAGCATTATCTTCTCCAGAATCATATTCCGGTGTTGGCTCTTTAGATCCACTTTCCACAATGCTGCAAATATCATTGTATATTGGGCAGTTAATAGTAAATGATTCATCCAATAATTTAACTGTATTATTTTGACCACACTTTTGCCATAATTCCATATCATTTCCGCGCAGGTATACCTCACCTTTCTCTTCACACTTTACATTTACACAGGTCATAACAGTTGTGGATGCTCCCATCATTTTTCCTCGAAGCATCACTCCAACATTGTTGAGACAATTCATTGTGCCAAGTGCCTTTGCAACAGCAACATAAGCTGCATCCAATGTGCTGCTGATATCCATAATACGTGCCGGGTTAAAGTTGATAGCAACGGCCACTGCTCGTCCATTAATATCAGCGCATGGCTGAGCCCAAACAGGAACATCAGAATCATACAATGGAAAAGGAGAAGCTGCAACGTAGAATACAACATCTGTGTCATGTAATCCAACTATCCGATGCTCTTTTGGTACATAAAAGCGTGAACAAGTAGAGTTCTTCTCAAACTTTGGAATTCTTAGTGCTGTTTTGCGTCGGTAAAGGAGTGGAGCTGACTGAAGCATAGAAATCAAATTTGGAACAATTTCTTTCCTCAGTGCTTCTTCCTTCTTTGATGTGAGAATATCAGAGATATCCTCATTCCTGTGCTTACGGCATGCCACACGTACTCCATCGAGTATACGCGTTGTCATATTGACGTTGTGGTGCTCTTCTGGGCATTGCTTTATAATGTATTCAAGATCTTCAAAAGAGGGTACAATGCGGAGTGTCTTTAAGTTTGGTGAAAATGGGATTTTTCGCACTTTGATGTGTGAGTTTAGGCAAACACCACGCACTGAATCACACATGGCAGGATCTGCGACGCTCTCATCCAGATTTCTTATGCTTTTCAAACGCGCACATTCTTTCCAATCCGTCTCTCCTTGGCGCTGCACCTGTTCTCGTCGTCCTTCCTCACACTTCACGTGCACACATGTTTCAGTGGAGTCAGTCAATGTAACTGAAGGACGTTTCCATACGATTAGGGGCTTCCCCTCGTCACATGTACTTATGCCAAGTGCCTTTGAAATAGCTTTAAATGCGAATCGAGTAATGTCTGTATTGATGAGAATCTTTCGTGGATTAAAATTGATGGCCACAACAATGGGATCGCCCTCATTCGTTGGGCACCGCTCCGCCCAAACCGATTTATGCTTTTCCTCCTCAGACATTGGACCAGCTGCAACGTAAAAGAAGATATCCGTATAACTTAAACCTCTTTGCTGATGGGTTGTTGGAATTGTGAAATGAGAGCAAGGGCTTTCTCGAGAAAAGTATGGAACGGCAGCAACAGTATGAAGCCTGTGGATGAGAGTCTTATTCACAATCATTTCTTTCACCTTTGGCAGAACATTATCAACGATTTCCGTCTTTTTCCCCTCTGTAAGACCATCTGAATCTTTTCGGAATTTTCCAATGCAGTATTCCTCACCTCCTTTAAAGTTTGGCCTTTTATGGAGCATCTTGTTAAGCTCTGCTGGGCAATGCTTAGACCATTTAATGAGATCCATTGTTGAAATGTGAATACGTGGCTGACCAATTCTCAAAGAAAGCAATTGAACATCTGTATTTGGGTAATTCTTGACACAAACACCTCCATTTGTGTGACACATCATTTCCTTTTCTTCTTCTTCCATTTCTACTTTTGTCTCCTCCTCTTCTTCCTCTTCTTCCTGTATGACTTCTTGTTCTTGTTTTGCAGACTGTTCTTCGTTACTTTTAGCACTTATATGTTCATTTGTAACTGAATTCCCTTTGCTTTCGCCAACTAAAGAGCTTTCTGTATGATCAGCTGAATTTGTATGATTAACTTCATTAGGAGAAACACTCCCTTCAGGTTTTTCAACAGAATGTGTTACAGGTGCTTCCACATTTTCATCCGTCTTTTTTTGCTGCTGAACGGTCGTTTTAGGATCCTCTTTCTTTGGCTCTTCAATGTTCACTTCTTCCATTACAAAGTTTTTTACCTCCGGAATTATCTCCACTTTAGTGCACACATCCTCGTACTTTGGACATTTGAAGTGTTTAAAGGTGTGTGGCAACGCATAACTGCTTGTAGGATCACATTCTTTCCATTCCGTCTCGTTATCGCGCAATTTAATGAGTACCTTATGGTTTACTTCGCAACGCAAACCGAGACAAACCGTAGTTGGTAACCCATTTAGCTTCTTGGCTGGAAGCATCACAGGACTTTCTTTTGGACAGTGAGACGTTCCGGTAATATTGGAAATTAATTTCTTTGCAATTTCTTTCATACTTTCATTCCCCATAATCATGGCTGGATTGAAGTTTATTTCAGCAGAAACTACACGTCCATCTTGTGTGGTGCATGGCCTAGCCCACAAAGGAAGATTTACATGGAGAGGACGCATTGGTGCAGCGGAAACAAAAAGCACAAAGTCTTTGTTCTCCACACCATTTGTAGTGTAAACATTTTTCATTCTTAAATGATAACACGCTGAGCTCTTATTCAGTGTCATGATAATAGGACTTTGTAATGAATAAATAAGTGGAAATTCTTTGTACGCGGAAAGAATATGAGGAATAATTTCTTCCTCTATTTTCTTCCTTTTTTCTTGTGTGAATTCAGCGGCAAGAGAAATATTATCATTTGTCGAACAAGGAACAAATAATCCATCAAGGTTAGAACTATGTTCGTATGAGTTACGTCCTTTTTGCGAAGAATTCTCCGAACAATAATAGTCTTCATCATCAAGTAAAGGTGTGTGGGCCATAATACGCATAGGTTGAAGATTAGACGAAAGAGGAATCACAACCTTTTCTTCAGCTTTGGAATCGCAAATCTCTTCTGCTTTTGGGCAAAGAATCTTTTTGAATGTATTGGATGACAATGTAAACCTTTCATCAGTGCAACTCTTCCATCCTTCACTTCCTTCAGCATTCTTTACTTGAACATTTTTATTATCTTCAGTGCACTTTACACTGACACATGCAATATTGTTGCTTGATTCCTTCTGAATTCCTTTAATATTCATAATAAGAGCTTTGTTATCTGAACATGAAGATGTTCCAATAGCCTTTTCCATTTCCTGAATCGCCAAAGTAGCAATATTGTTATTAACAGTTATTTTCTTCGGATTGAAGTTCATCCCAAGAACGATCGGATTGCCTTCACCTGTAGGACACCGTTCCACCCATACAGCACTCTCTGTTTCGTTTGATTGCATTGGTCCGGCTGCAATGTAAAGTAAAATATCTGTGCCAATAACACCCTCTGTGTGGTGCATTTGAGGAATCTTAAAGTTTGCGCAAATGCTTCCTTTAGTGAAGTTTGGAACTTTGAATATTTCACGAACTGGGTGAACCAATGTGCGTTGGGCGAATGTAGAAGTGATCTTTGGAATAATATTCGTTTTCATTTCCTTTATTTTGTTCATTGTTAGCGAATTGTTTTCTCCATTTTCTTTGTAATTCACATCACAATTTACCATTTGCCCTTTGAAGTTTGGCCTCGAGTATTCATGACGAGTTGTTGCATCGGGACAATACTTGAGAAAATCACCCAAATCTTTTGTGTACACAGAAATACGTGGCGGTGCCCATAGAGCTGATTTCACAATGACTTTGTCGGATTTTTGATTCTCATCGGTCTGTTCCTTCTTTTCTTTGGGTATTTCTTCTTTGGATTCCTTTTGAACTTGAGTGGTAACTTGGGTTATCTCAGCTGTCTGAGAATCTGTTTCGGCGTAACATAATGTTTGAAGTTGTATTAGTACTTGTACGAGCACAAATATGTACAAAGTACGACGCATTGGTTCTTTAAGCATTGTGAAAGTCTTCTGAAATTTATTTAGATAAAAAAGAAAAATTAATAAAAAAGAGAAAATTTTTTTGTGTATTGAAGAGAAAAAAAAATAAATATTTTACTTCGCAAAATTTCTTTTTTTTTGTTAATTATTACATAAAAATTTCCTTTTTAAATTTAGTTAGTTTATGAATGCTTAGAATTACATTTAAGACTGTTTAATTATTTATAATTTTTTTCTAAACTTATCTATTTATGCTTTTAGTATTTCTTCCGTAAGTATCAGAACAATACCACCATATTTTGAGAAATGTAAATAATTCACATTACCTTTAGTTAAAGTAACTAATTGAGGATCAAGAAAAAAGTTTAAATACATTTTAGAAAATGTAAAACAATAATTAGAAGTAATATAAATCACTAAAATCATTCACAACTTTTCTTAAAAAACAAAAGAATATACAATGAAAAAAATTTAACTATTTTATAGTAGATAAAACTCACACATTGAATTTGTGTACAATACATAATTGTACTTACAGAATAAAATCAAAACATGAAAAAATGTATGCAAAACTCGAAATACACAAATACACCAAATTTCAAAAGAAATATCCACCCATTTTTGATTCTTTAAAATAAAAATGTAATGGATTAAATTTACAAAAATGCATTTTCATTTATATCATGATCAAGTATGTTTCACAAACACATCCTAAATGCCATACAACTCATCCAGTCAAATATTAACATGCTTAAATAGACAAGACTCTGAGGTTATATGTAAAACTGAAATTGTATGAAATTTCAAGTACATCTTATGAGGAAGTAAAGATATAGAAATTTTTATCAAAATCTGCACGAACCTACACAACATGTGTAAAATCAATAACAACGTGTAGGTGCAAACCAATTTCATTATAACAATGCAAAAATGGTATCTATTATGACCAATTTTATTCACTATTGTCAAACAAAAGCACTGCAGATGATTTTTTTGGACATTATTTAAGTTATAATGTGAAAGAAAAACATTTTTTAATTTCATTTTCAAATATATTTCTATCACTTTACATTTAGAATACTTTAATTATTTCATTAATATTAATCAATGAATTAATTCTGCACTATTTCACGTGCATATTCCATATTTAAAAAACTCTTTCTTGGGATCATATGATAGATACATTGTATCCTACACATGTTTCTACATTCATCTCAAAATAGTGTGTTTTAAATAATCTTTCAACACTCAACAAAATAGAGCATACTTCTTAACGCGTTACTTTTTTGTGATACACTTTTGCTCTTCACATATTGTTGCTTCCTTGTTATTTCGAACAGAGATCTCCACTTTTTAGTCCTCACACTTCCACAGTACGGCTAAAGAATTGATTCACTAGCATTTCATAGCTTTCCTCTACAGCATGACTCCAACCAATATTCAACTTTGGCTATTTTCAATTGGATTACATGATTTATTTTCATTTTCCGTTTCCAGTATGCACCTATAGTATCAGTCCCTCTCACAGGAGCAATATTACTGACTTCTGAGCCACTGGCAATCAATTAGAGAAACTAAAAACCTTAATGAAGCAATCTTGTCTTGGATAATATGCATTAGTGTATCTTTATACGCTTAAGAAATGTTTCATGACAAAAAAAATAGAAAAAAAAGGCACTACTATAAATCAAAAAGCAACGTGTTTATTCAGTACAAATTTCTGGATAAAACACTGTTACACCAAAAAATGGTAATAAATGATGCCACTATTTATTAAGAAACGTAAACATAATGCAATCCATTTATCAACATGTATATAAATAAATGCGAGACAGACGTGCAAACATGAAAACTGATCTGTCCGTCATTCTCTTTTCAATTTTGTATTTCCCTGTTCCACAAATAAATGTTTTTATAAGTATTCCAAATTAATTCGTTCAAAACCTCGCACTTCAAATGATAAAGATAAGTTGCGGTTAAGCAATCAAAAGCAAGTTGTTACTTCTTCCTTGTCTTTTAATTGGCTGCTCAGCAAGCATAAACATGCAAAAGCAGCGTCATTGTTGTTAAGATTAGTGCGGACAAAAAGGGTACATGATGCGCTGTGCTTCCGTCCACGAGATTGGATAGTAAAGCCGCACTTTGGCGGGCAGTCCCTTTATTATCGGTGTGGGGATTTGTCTTCTTTGGGGGTCCCTTGTCTTTTTTGTCATCGTGGTTACGTGAAGCCTCCGTGGGCACATCCTCTTCCGCCTTCTCTTTACCGCTTCCATTGACGGAGCCGTCGGCATCAGTAGACACTGGATCAGTTTTGTCATTTAAATTCCCTCTCTCCGGTGACGTTCCATTGTTAGGCTTTTCAATTGGGGCATCCACTGATTTGGCGGTGTCAGACGTGTTTTGTGGTGACGTCAACACAACTGAAGTTTCAGTTGTTTCGTGTTCCTTGGGAGCACTTCTCGCTGTCCCTTTTCCGGTGCGCGCTTCAGTTACCTTCTCGGCATGGAATGTGACGATTGCAAGTGCACTCTGTACTTCCCGAACAGTATTCTGCGCACTCTGTGCTGCACCTTCCGCGTTCTGTGCGGCAGCTTTAGCGGCGCGCATATCTGTGGATGCATTTTTCACTGTAGCGAGTGCGGCGTCTGTTTGTGCCTTGTGATGCTTCAGCTCGACGAGCTTACTGGATGCCAGCGTCTCCTGCGCAGTGATGTTGTTCAATGAATCCGTGGCCGTCGTGAGCGGACTGCTTTTTAGTTCATTGGTGTCTTGCGAAGCATTGCTCTTTACTTTTGTGATTTCACCGAGAGTGTCTTTGACATTGTTTTTTGTTTCTGTAATGGTTGCGATATCCGAAGTGACGGTATCTAGTGCATCTGTCACTTTGTCAGCGCTCACTTCCACCTTGATGTGGTACAGCGCCTTTTCAACAGTTTCCGCTGCACTCATAACCTCTGTAAGCGCCTTGTTGGCCTTCTCCGCCTCTTTCTGTGTGTTTGCGGCAAACGTGCTTGCCGAGGTTGAAGTTCCTTCTGCCACACTCAGATCATCTGCTCCGTTCGCCGCAGCAATGGCATCGTCTGCCCGATCTGCAAACCTTTGTGCGTCACGTGTGGCGGCTTCCGCATGATTTACTTCGGTTTCGGCGTGGCGTCCAGCTTGTGCAGCAGATGTATGCACATCTTGAACTCTGTTTATTAGTCCACCTGGTGCTGAGTGGAGTAAAGTGCTCATTGCACTCAAATGGGCCGTGATTTCTGTCATCTTTGTCTTTGCGTCTTGAAGCGCCTTTGTTGCCTTTGCGTACTCCTCCTTTGCTTTGCATGCAGAGATAATAGTCATGACACTGTGCTTCGCCTTCACCACGTTGAAAGCAGCGGCATTCATTTTGGCAAGTGCATCACCAGAGCTCTGCGCCTGGCTCTGTGCATCGTTGGCATTGTCGGTTGCTGTTTTTGCGTGGCTCTTGGCATCATGGACTGATGTGCTCAACGTCATCGCATCGAGCGCTGACTGAGTGGCTCCTTTCTTTTCTTCCGATGCTTTCTCTGCGGCCTCCATCTTCTTTACATCGGCTTCCATTTCGCTTTGTGCGTGTTGGGCGGCGGCGTGTTGCTCTCTCACTTGCTCTGTGGATTTGCTACACTGCTGAAGCATTCCAGTTATCTCCGTCATGATGCCGTCTGTAATCTGCTTTACCAATAGTGCATCTGCGTGATGCTTTTTAGCTGCTTCATAGTAACCACTTGCTTGCGCAGAAGCAACGAT
>JASANV010001274.1:0-15573 GCA_030849715.1 Trypanosoma mega | reverse complement strand
GCGCGGCGCAGCGTGACACAGCCGCCCCGGGCAGGACGGCGCCGCGTCCGTGGCGTTGGGTCCAATCGGTGCGGCGAATTGTTTGCGTGTTCTATTTTATCTTTACGTAGGTTTCCTTTTTTTTGTCTTTTTTTTATTGTTTAGTTTGTGGTGATAATGACAATTGTTTTTCTTAGTGTAGCTTGTGCTTTTTTTTTGTTATTTTTTTTTTTTTTCATGCTCTGTCTTTGTGTATTTTTTTCTTTATTTCTTTGTTTTGTTTGATGAATTGTGTCGTCTTGGTTTTTGTTCTTTGTGTGTTTTTTTGTCTTTTTTTAAACAAATCAGAGAAGAGAGAGGAATGATGTTGAAAAATATTTTTTTTCTTGGCGTATTATGATGGTTTGACGATTAACGGTTAGTGAATCTTGTAGCGGAACTTTCGTTCATGGAGACGTACTGGATGGCAATCCTTTTATTCCACTGTTGATTTGTTTCATGAAATTATATTTTTTCTCTGTCGTCGAGGGTAGTCTTTAAAGTGTTTGACTATTTTATTAATGCTTTTATTGTTGATTTTTTTTTTTTACGTGAGTTGTGCACTTTTTTTTATTCTTTTTTTAAAGTAGTTGCTTACTTTGCTGAATTTCTCCTTAATGGCAAAGTATTGCTATGATTTTATTTATTTTAAAAGACAAAATATATACTTGAATACATTCCGTTTTTTCTTTTACCATTGCGTGGAGTTCCCGAATGGACGTATCATGTTGTTGAAATTCCAGTATGGTTGTTAATCGTCACTTTTCCTCTGGCGGCGCCGTACATTTGAAAGAAAAAAAGACGGAGAAGCGAAATAGTGTACCCCATTCGCTTCGTCCGGATGGAAGGAGGGATTGGTGTTGTTTTTCCTTTAATGTTAGGGGACTTTCATGATTCTATGTATGGCACTCTTTTTTTTTTTTTGGATTGTTTTGTGCGGAGCGTTGGATGGTATGCTTTGGACTGTCGTTTGTTTAAGTCCGTGTGGCTTAATGGAAGAGCATCTGACTACGGATCAAAGGGTTGCATGTTTGAATTCTCTCACGGATGGTTTTCTTGTCTTGCTATGGTATTATTAGCAGACTGGTTTTTCTTTAGTGGGTGTCCTTTACAATATTTTGGTTACTTGCTTAGATCGGGCGTGTTGTGAACGAGAACATTTAGTAAGGTTTTTATTGTCATCTTTTACTTGCCCTTCATCCTCTATAGATTCTTCCTCGCGGTGATAATATGGTGTGGAATGCCTCACAAGACTACTTCCTTGTAGTATTTCGATGGATTATTTTTTCCTTTTACCAGTTTTGGTGGTCCTACTTATTAAGATTGTGTTCTTTGAGTTTTTTTTATTTTTTGTATATTATTATTTGCTTATTGTTGTTGAGAATTTGTGCATTCTTTTCTCTCTTTTTTTTTTTTTTTACTTAACAAAATAAAAAGGAAGTGTTGACAAAAAACACAAACACATACAAGTATATATATATATATATATTTATTTATTTGGTACGCTGTGAAATTTTTTTGAAAGTTATTTTACGCTGTTAACGGCCTATAGCACTTGATTGTAAAGTGTAAGTTTGCAGGAGTTTTTATCTTCCATAAAGTCATCTCTTTACCTTTTTTTTTTTTGCTCTCCCTCTCCCTCTCTCTCTGTATATATATATATATATATATATATATATATATCTGTAAACATCCGCCTCTGTTCTACCTTTGTTGAAGCGTGGCATAAACGCGTGATGGAGAGCAACCCTTCCATTCACTCTGATCCATCGACATCCATGGACGCCCCCCTCTCCCCAAACTCGTGCATCGACCCCCTCGACTCGACCGCACTCACGGAGCGAATTATGCGCAATCATCAGCTCCTCGCTGAGGTCGTTGCGCATGACGAGGGGCGCGCGTCGCACTCGCCGGAGCGGAGCCTCTGCCCGCGTCTCCCTCTCCCCGGCACATCCCACTCGATGCGTGCGGGTCACCCCCAACCCGCGCGTCGCCCCCCGCGAGGGCTTTGCTTTCTCTTCGAGCCGTCGCAAGCGAAGTTGGCGGACGTCGACGCCCTTCTCGCCCGCGTCGCGCAGGAGGAGGCGCCGCAGGAGGGGAGGAAGCGGCGACCCATTCCCCAGGCGTTGCCGCAGCAGCTGAAGGTCCCCCTCGCCATCCGCTGCGATTTCTGCCAGAGGTTTGACTCGTTGTGTAGCAATTGCCATCGCAAGTGGAAGGAGGTGATGCGGCAGCGGCGGCGGGGTGTGGCGTGTCAGAGTTACTGCAAACTGCCAGAGGAGCGACGCCGGGCGCTTCTCTTTATGACCGCTGCGTGGGGTATCGGCGAGTTCGCGGCAATGCAGCTCGAGTTTGATGGTGAACGGTGCCTTCATTGGCAATCTCACTTTTTCCCCTTAACATGTAGTGGGGATGATGTGACCACCACGGCCCTGCAAACCGCCTTTGACGCGGCAGGGGAAGTCAACGCGCTGCACATCGCCTTTGCGCACAATCGCGTGGATGTTGCCACCACCCTCCTCTCTGCCCCGCGTGCGCTGTTAGTGAAGTCATCGAATCGTGTGGATCCCATCGAATTCCTCACACAACCACTGAGTGGTGCGTGGGAGGAGGCGCTTAATGCGTTGGATGTGTATTCGTGTCACTTACTGCTGGAGCGGGCTAAGCAGCTGCGGCGCATGGAGGACTGGAGTTCGGCGGAGCGATTGTACGCGGAGGTTTTGACACGTCACCCCGACAGCGAACATGCGCATTGTGGAATGGCAAAAATGCTCTATGATCAAGGATACGTGGAGGAGTGTGTCCGTCTCTGTGATGCCCTCCTCTCGGGTAAAACAGCCGTGTCGTGGAACGAGATAAGCTCTTCAACGGTTCAAGCGTTACGAGATATCGCCATGACACGTTATCACGACTATTGTCATAGTCTCTCACATGTGGGGGTACTGAAAAAGTGTGGCTGTGTTATACTTGATCGTGTACGGGTGTCAATTCGTAAATTAACATTTACTATTCTTGTTGATCATATTTTCGCCTTTTGCGATGGTGAGACGCTATGGAATATTTTTAATGCCACACACATGCCATTAATGCGTACTGTTGTGGAAAAACTGACTGTGCTTCTCCCCGCTCGTCATCTGCAGCAAGTACTCGAACAACAGTCAGGCTTTGATGCCATACTGGTTCAATTTAGTGAACGGTTAAGTTCAGATACGATTAAATTAGTTTCCCCACCTGTTCGTTTGCTTGGTGTGGTGGTGGTGGCCATGGCAGATTTTAACATGTTCCTCGTAAAAGCATACGCCGCGGGTGCATCCACGAACGTGGCCAAGTCAAGTAGTTCATCTGGGCTCTCCATTTTTGGGTTCGGTAGAAGAGTCTCTCGGGGATCCCTTTCAGGTACAACAGTGGAGATACTCATTAGTAAGCAATATCGTATCGATAGGTCCAGCGCAAAAGGAGTCTGGCGCGTGAAGGAAACAGGCGAGTGGGAGTTAGACCAGCAACCAGTTGAGGGAGTTGAAGCGCAATTGCAACAGCAGATACAACGTGTTACAGTCTCACAAAATTAGTCTGGTGATCAATATAACGAGGTTAGTGCGGTTAGAGCTACACTTTGTATCTAAATGCAAACACGGTATATGGTGTTTTCAAAAGAAATATATATATATATATATATTTAATGCAGTATCGTATTTACCGTTTAGTTTGACTGCGACAAAATCATCTTGAATGCAAGAAGCTGAGAAAAATGATATTGATAGATAGGAATGACATTTATGAAAAGGAAAAAACAAAAATGATATCAACGACAAAAACAAAAACAAAAACGACATCCTTTTTTATTTGTTGTCGTCTCACTATTTCTCTCTCTCTCTCTCTCTCTATATATATATATATATATATATATAATTCGCATTATTTAACTTCTGCTTCTCATGTTGGTTTTTATTATTATTTTCTATTCCTTGCATTTCTTTCATGTTCTTTTTTTTTTTCTTTACCTACACGTAAATCAACGGAAACGACATATGTGAAATGGAATGATAAAAACTTATGGAGGGGAAGTGATCAAGGAATGGTCAACTATTTTTTTTTTTCTTTTGATTATTTTTTTTCGCTATTTGGGCACTCTGATTGTTGTTATTATTATTTTCTTTCTTCTGGGATTTCTTTCGTTGAAAATTTTGTAAGTAGTTAGTTTGCTTTGTTTGTTGGTTTTATTTCGGGTTTGTGTGTCATACAAGGCTTCTTACATATATTCCGTATATAGTCTGGTTTTTGGTTTCCGATTTGGCGAAATATTGGACTGAATCGGGTAAAACTCTTTCTACGCTTTCATTGCTATCAGGACACAGCTATTTTTGGATTTTTTCGGTCGCATTTAATGAATTTTGTGAATGCGGGGTGAAAAACAACAACACTCTATTTAAAACTGGAAGGTCTTACAATCATAGATGTCGTCATCGGACTAACGCTATGCGATCATACTGCACACTCCTACATGATTAATGCGCGCATCCGTTCAGCAGTGGGATTTTTCCGTTTGTTGTTTCGTTGCTGCACTTGGTCGGAATTTCTTTTTAATCTTATGTTGACAGTGGCTCTAAATTTGGATTCTTTGAAGTCGTAACACATGGCTGCCCCGCTTTCGAAAACGGGGTTTGACCAATCAGGCTGGTGATATGTATGGGGAACTTTTTATTCTTATCTTTGGGACTGCATTGCAGCGCGTTCCCATTGGACTCACTGTTTTCCTTTGCTTTGGATATTTCGCATCTCTCCGTGTTTTGAAGATGCGTTTTTTTTTGTTTTTTTTTGTGTATATGTTGTTTTGCTTTATTTTTTTTATTTTTTCGTATTTATGTTTCTGCAACTATTTGTTGACGTGATGGCATCCGTGGTGTCCTCACCCACTGTGAGGAGCTGACTCGACAGCCATTCCAGTGTTCTTGTCCTTATGTTTGCTGTGTTCTCTTCTCGCTTTTTATCTTATCCACAAATATATAGTTTCTTACTTCTTCGCAAAGAAAGATATTTATTTATGACTCGTTCTCTCTTTTCTGCTACGACGGTTCTTCTCCTCCTTGCACTCGGCTGCGCTCTGGTTGAGGGCTCGCCCATGTTGCTTAGTGGTACAGTGGATAAGGATGGAAATGTGATAACGATTGATACGGATGGCATCGATCTCGGTGTTCGTGGCCGTACTCGGAAGGTGAAGGTTGTGACTCCAGCAGGACAGGTGTCCGTGTCGGGCAGCCTCCCCACTGGCGATCAGGTGGCGCCTGTCACAGGTCAGGTGAATACGACGAGTTCGAAACCGGGGGAAGGGCAAACACCGCAAACACAGGGCGTGCAACAAGCGCAGACGTTGCCTACGACCCAGCAGGGAGCATCGCCGCCAGAGCTTCGTAAAGGAGAGGCAGAGCCAAATCTGAAGGACCCAGCTCCAAAGGAAACGCAACCAGCTCCAAAGGAAACGCAGCCAGCTCCAAAGGGAACGCAGCCAGCTCCAAAGGGAACGCAGCCAGATCCAAAGGGAACGCAGCCAGATCCAAAGGGAACGCAGCCAGATCCAAAGGGAACGCAGCCAGATCAAAAAATGACGCCGACAGTTGAAGCAACGAGTCGGAACGATACGAGTCCGGTAAAAGGACAGGAAGGTGCGGATCCAGTCACAGTGTCGAATCCGTCCGATGCAGCGACGAAGACAAGTCAGACAGATGGGGCGGCGAAAACAAGTCAGCCAGAGGCAAAGGAAATGCCACCCACTCCCGGTGAAAAGCAGCCAGAGCCGAAGAAAACGCAGCAGCAGCCAGCAACACCGCAGCCACCAAATACAACGGTCGAAACGGACCAGCAGCGCGAGGGGCTAAAGCCGATTCCCAAAGAGGCGAAGAAGCCGAGCAGCGAGACGCCCGGTGACCAGGTTAAGGCACCCGAGTCGCAAAAGAAGGGCGATGCAGAAAAGGAGGCTATCAGGATGTTGGAAGCGAGCCCTCTGAAACCAATGGACGCATGCGCCACGGTTTGGATGCCCGCGCAGCTGCTCGCACTCATCATGGCTTTCATCGGCATCTCGATGGCGTTCTGAGACCGTGTGTTTAAAAAAAAATAATTTTTTTTTGTTTCGTAAATACACTGGGGCGATAAATCTGTTTAATCTTTGTGGTGTGTATTGCATACCCGTTGAGACCCCTTGTTTCTCTTTCCTTTTTTTTTATGTTTTTTTTTTTTTGATTCTTTTTGGAGACTCTTGTTGATTGCATACGCTCCTGAGGAATATTATCCTTCTCCAAATCGTATTTGGTTAGAAAAAAAAAATATAGTGATAATAATAGTAAATTTTTGTCATGTGTTTGATTGTATTCTGATCTGTGTTCATCGGACGCAGAACATACACATTTGACGGTGATGTGCTCGTTACCGAGATTCAATTTTTTTTCTTTTTTGCATCTTTTTTTTTTTGCATCTTTTTTCATTTCTTTTTTGTGAAATCCCCTTTTTCTTCCCAGATCTCCCACCTTTTTGTTTTTCTACGGCATCTCAATGCCAGATTCTGTGGAGTCGGGGTGATTGTCACCTAATTGACCACATTTTTTTTTTTTTTTGCCCCCGTTTGTTTTTCAGATTGAGTATAAGCTTTTCTCTTTTTTTATTTTGATTAATTGCATAATATAGTATTTCTGTTTGGAAAGAACACGTCTTCATTTGTGCTTTGGCTTGTGGTGTGTTTTAGTTTTGCTTGCGGTGACGCTGATGCGTTCCTCTTTTTTTTTGTTTTCAAGTTACGGTTTACTTTCTACTTACTTGCTTTGTTGTTCTTTGGGTTGACAGGCACCCTCCATGAAAGTCAAAAAGAAAAAAGTCATATTAAAATAGAGAAGTTAGAGGTCAAATCATTATGCGAGTTAGTAGTTGTCATGTTGCTCTTTGCGCGTTTCTCTGGACATTTATTTTCGCCTTTCAGCGTATCTTGACGGAGCCACAACGAAGTTCCGCAAAGGGTACGATGACGGGGGACAGTGTTGGGACGTCTTGAATTCGAATACGGCACAGAGGAGGTATTTTTTTTTTTTACAGTACGCAGTAATGGATGGACTCCCCTACACATACACATTTCATCACGGGATTTGTATGATCCAAGTAGCTATTGCAGCAAGGAATCTGAAAGGCTGCGGGACTTTGGTGGTAATTCCATTAAGTGTGGCGCTGACGATGTTCTTGCGCCAGTAAAGAGAAAAAAACTACTGCAGATGATACTGCCTAATGCTATTGAAGAGCACATTAATCGTCGCTCGGTCTGTGTTGAACGTGTTGACAGCTTAAAAAAAAAAAATCCCTTCCATCGCCTTTAGTGTGTGTAACATGTTTATAATTCCCTCCAGTCATCTTATGGCGGGTGTGGAAAATGTGGACTACGTACTTTATGTGGCGTCTAGTCCAGGTCAATTCTTCTTAAAGACGTGTTCCGTTGAAATGATGGGTTTTCCCACGTCAGGTGGCATAAAGTTTAATCCAGCAGAGCTAGACGACGACCCTATTCGCAACATTAATAAAGTTGCTCATACCATGACACACATATCCGGGCTAAATGATGCGACGTTGCGGGATCATCTTACCTTTCAGCGTCATGTAACAAAAGTGAAGGTGGCTATACATTTTGACAACTCGAGTGGTGTGTCATTTGGCACGAAAAACAGGGGATGATGAAAGTCAACAAGAATCACACACCCAACAACGAAAAAAAAAAAACAATATATATATATATATATATTTTGCTTTTGCTTTTGCTTCTTGTCTTGTTTTTCCTTGTGCTTTCAACGAAAACTCCCCCCTTTTTTTTCTTATGCGATAACGACGTATTTTATAATTGAATGTGAAAAAAGGGCCGCTACGGGAATTGAACCCGTGACCTCCCGCACCCGAAGCGGGAATCATACCACTAGACCAAGCGGCCAGCGGACAACGTCGGATGAATGCGCGAGCTTTTCCTTTTCGTGGAAATAACAACGACAAAAATAATTTTTTTTTATTTGTTTTTCTCATTTTTTGTTATTTGAAAGGTGAAAACAAATAATTCGATGACGTGAAATGTTTTCTTGTAAATGGCGGCGTTTTTTTTCTTTGTTGTTGTGGTGGTTCATCTTCTTTTCGTTATCTCGTTTTTCTCATTCTTTTGTTGTTGTATGTTGATATCGCAACATTTTAACGCGCTATCTGATAGAAAGGGTATAGTAGTGTAAAATCAGCATTTTTTTTTTTCGGTTTGTTTCTGTGTGTGTGTGAAAAGGAAATTGAAAAGCAAAACTTTTCCACTTCTATATATATATATATATATATATATATATATATATTATATAAAGTATAGTATTCCTATTTTTATTATTTGGCTTCATGCGACGTTTCTGTGGTTTCGTTGAGTTTCGCTCCAAACCTGTTCTTTGGTTGAGTGGCAATGTGTGCAGCGCAGCACGCTGGCAGTCACAGAGTTCCCGAGGTCAACCGGGTCTTCAGTGGCAGGAGGGTCAAGTGGACCCGCGCTACTCTTCTGAAGGCAACATGCGTAAATTGAATCCAGATACAATGGCGCACTACGTCAAGGCAACGATTCAAAACGATCGACGTGAGATGGGCCTTGGTGAGGTTTTTGATTGGCACGAGTTTGCAAAAGATGCGATATATATTCCCACTCGTTCTGGACCACTCTGGGTCGGAAGTGACGACCCGCGTTGTGCCAAATTTATGCGCCGTAGGGAGAAGATGCAAAAGAAGCCACAACAGTTAGCTCGTCGAAAACCGGGTCCAGACCCTGCCAAGCAATTGGAGAATCACCCACTTCGAGAATTCTTTACGACAGCCTCAAACCTTCGAGATCCTCTCAGCTCGGCAAACAACCTTCACCGCGCTGGCCTTATCCGTGAGTATGACATTAAACATACGGCAGCGAAAATATCGTATGAGGCTCGACCACCTATTGTATCCATCATGGGCCATGTCGACCACGGTAAGACGACATTGCTGGATTATCTGCGTAACACCAATGTTGCCTCACAGGAGGCGGGTGGGATTACACAAAATGTAGGTGCTTTTCAGGTAAAGACACCAGGGGGTCAACTCATCACTTTTATCGACACACCAGGACATGCAGCTTTTACAGCAATGCGTGAAGTGGGAGTGGCGGCTAATGATCTCATTGTACTCGTCGTCTCCGCCGTAGATGGTGTGCAACCGCAAACGCGTGAAGTAATTGAATTAGCCCATAATGCTGGAATACCTTTTCTTGTAGCGTGTACAAAGATTGATCGCCAGCCAAAGACGGAGACTATAAAAGAGCAATTGCGTACATGTGGAGTGGAATTGGAGGAGGACGGTGGTGATACACAGTTTGTTAAGGTATGCGCACGTGATGGAACTGGTATTCCTGATCTCCTTGAGGCAATTGCGTTACAGGCAGAATTATGTGAAATAAGTACACCTATACCTTCACGATGTGAAGTGACTACACTTGAGGCACGTGGTGGGAGTTCAACTAGCGAGGTTGCAGCTATCGTTCGCTGTGGAAAATTACGACCCGGTCAGGTTCTTGTTGCAGGGATGACTTATGCCGTTGTGCGGAAAATTTTTGATGAACATGGAACCCAATTACAGGAGTCTGGCCCATCTACACCTGTGGTGATTCACGGTTTTCGTGTTCATCCCAAACCAGGGACAGTATTAATGCAGGTTAGTAGTGAATCACATGCACAAAAGTATTACTTGTTTATGAAAGATGTCTATCAAACGGAAGGTCAACGAGAAAATTACCTACAACATCTCAACCAAGAGCAACAGGGTATGATATATGCTAGGAAGCCTGATAATAACTTAGTACGTGTTCATAGCACAAAAGCTTTTATCCTATCCTGTAAAGCGGCTACATTTGGTATGCTACAAGCCCTTATGAAAATGATATATGAGTTACCACGATTAGAAGGTGTGTCTATGGAAATGAAGGTTACAGAAGTGGGAGGATTACGAGACTATGACGTTGCCCTTGTCGGGAGTTCAGGCCAACCAGGATGCATTTTAATATATGGTGATTGTAAAGACACCAACACTCTGGATGTACCAAATCATGTGAAGTTGATTCGATTTAATGTCTTGTACCATGGTATTGAGTCACTGAAGGAAACACTAGTAGAGGCGCTTCCTAAGATGACCAAAAGGCGTTTTACAGCAGAAGCAGAGTGCCTACAAGTATTTCGTGCCTCCCAAGCAGGAAGGAGTGGTAATGCAGGAGGTATGCGTGTCACAAAGGGAACGATTATCGGTTCCCATCTTACCTTCAGAGTACTTCGTAAGCAAACCTCCTCACGTGGGACAGATGTGGAACGGAAAAAATCGGAAGATTCGAATAGCGGTGAAAATGATTTACCGGAGGATCGGGTGATTGTATATGAAGGCCAAATAAAGGAATTACGTCGATTTAAAGATATTGTACCTTCTGTTGAAATGGGACTTGAATGTGGTGTCATCCTTCTTGACGAGTTTCAGTTCCGCACCGGCGATATACTCCAACAGTACGAAACATATGAAGAGCCACGTGACATTTCAGAGGAATTTGAAAAAGCAGAACTTAGAGAAAAAATAATGCGTGAGACGGCAGAATCGGAGGCTCGCTTAGAGGAGGAGAATGCGAAGATTCAAGAAGAATCACTCGGGTCCTCACACCAAGAAGCTTCCGCATCCGTTTGAGAGTTATTCTCATACAAACCACAAGAATATCATCATCATCAAAAAGGGGATAAAAAAAAAAAACAATAAAAGGTAAGAAAAAAAATTTTTTTTTTTGAGCACGAAAGCAAAAAAAAAAAGAAAAAAAGAGGAGGAAGAAAAAAAAAAATACCAGTATTACACGCGGCGGCGAGTGTATGCGGGAATCATTCTTTTTCTTTCTTTTTACCCCTTACTTCTTCATTTTACATACTTATTTAGGACCCGCACTTTATCACAGAGCCGAGAAGTCATTATGCGTGTAAAAGGATATGAAAGGCCCTAGAAACAAACAAACAAACAAAAAAAGAGGCGCCTTTGGCTTACCATTGCACCATTTTTTCTTCCTTATTTACATATATATATATATATTTTTTGTTTGAGAAAATTTTTTAAACAACGAAAAAAATGAATGAGACCGCCATTCACCCAGCAAGAAAAAAAAAAAGGAGATTTGAGAGTTGAACGCATCCACCATGCGTTCAAATATGACTTTTACTCTTTTTTTTTTTTGGTGACCTCTTCTTCCTATTGTACAAAGAGGGGAATCACTTTGTTTAAAGGAATCTGTCAAAAGCTGTTTAACAGCGACACTAAATCTTTACATGTGTTTTCTGGAAATGCTTCTTCTTGACTTCATGACTACATTTTTGGTAAGCAACTGGATTGCTTGTTTTGGTTTTGACACAACATTCTTCTACTTTTACTTTTTCTCTTTTTGCTATGATAATTTTTTTTTCATTTGATTTTTTTCTACGTTTATTTCTAGGTAGGAAGTGGAACTTCAGCATTACTATTGTTTCACCTCTCTTGCTGTGTTTTTTAAGGTTTTTTTTTTGTGTGTTTTCTTGCTCTCCGAAGGATAAATTTTCTCTTTTTTTGTTATTGTCATCCATATTTTCTCTAATTATTCACATAGGCATTCTGCCAAAGTCATCACCCGCCTTCCAAAAAAAAGAAAAAAAAAGCATTCACACACACAAAAAAAGAAATCATGTGCCGTTTCTTTCGAAGGTTCATTTCGGTTACAATACCATTTTCCCCATCTAGACGAAGGTATCAGCGCATTGCGTGTCCAATCCACCCCTTTTCAACCTCCACAGGGACAAATCATACGATCTTCACATCGTTGCGACACTTTACCGCCACACCGAATGAGGGAATCCCGACAGAAAAAGATTCCTTTATGTTGTCTTTCGATCATCGTCCCGTTGCTGAGCGGGTGGCGGCAATGTCGATGGCCCGCCGGCACTCAAACAGTGCCGTTCCACTCAAAGTTTTTGTGGAGGAGTTGCCCAAGGTGAGCAGGGATGAGGTTTTCCGCCGCGGCATTCGTGTGGAAGAATGGGTGAGGGAGTCACCACTCCTTCAACTCGTGGAGGGCGCGGATGGCATGCATTATGTGCGTCTCGCCGACGGCGCGTTATCGATCCTGGAGGATGTGGGGGTTGTTAACAACAACAACAACAAGGTGGGTGATCCGACTGGAAAAAATAATAGTGGTGTTGATGGGGGGAAAAGCAATGCCGATAACGGCTTTAACAGCAGTAATAAAGAAGTGAAGTTCAAAACTAGGGAAGCCGAATCGGCAAAGCAATCTCCACATGATGCGGTTGATAATGATGCCGGGGAACTCATGCGATTGCTTCGGCATGGCGTGCTTTCTTCCACCTTGGGAAAAGAAAGGGGCAACACAGGGTCGCGCTACATGTCGCTTAACGAAGCGTACACGTCTCTTCTGCGTGAGGCATCGCGGAAGACATCCCCTGTAGAAGTACAAAATGCAGTAGGGTCGTTGAAGTACATACAATTTATTAATATGCTCTGCACCCCTCGTGGAAGAGAAGAGTTTTGGATTCTTAATGGCAAGTATGTGGCTGTACGGAATTCTGGTGAATTGGAGCCGCCACGTTTTGTGTCACCACAGCCGCGAACAATGTGTGCCAGCGCGCTTAACAATTATGGCGGATGGGGGGCTGCTAATAACGTTCCGACCCGACAAGATGTGTATGAAATACTTAAATTTGTTCCAATAAATTGGGGAAATTTCGGCAATCTTAACTTACCCCCCGCTATTAAAAAAAGACATATTCGCATTTCATCCACATTGCAATGGTTTCGCCGACAGCCATTTTACTTTGAACTTCGATGCGTGGCGGGGACGATGGAGATACGACGCAGTGTCACTCTTCATCCAGAGGCGCATGGCCTTACACCGGAACAGGCCCATGAACAACTGGAAATCATGATTGCAAAAGGCGAGGCAAATTCTCTGGCTCCTGTAAACGCAGACGGGGATTGGATTACTTCCGCAGAGGAGTCACAGCAGACGAATGCCGTCTTAAAGTTTCTCACTCGAGTTTGTCCAGGTTATTTTATTACCCCGTTTCTCCTTATGCAGCGCTACACGAAAAAAAATTTGGTAGAGCGGGAATTGGTGGCATGTGCGCGGGGCCACCCGGATGAGTTTGAGATTATTGAATTAAAGTACACAGATACACCTCTCATGCGCAAGCGCATCGGTGCAGACAGTTCGCGCTGGAAAGATGAATTCCTGGAGGATCTGAAACGGTACCCAGAAGATGTGCGAGGGATTATCGCTCTTACTGGGCGCATGTGCTCTACGTGGGATCGCCCGCAATATGTGTACGTACGGTTAAGTGAGGAGGAAAAACTCACGGTGGGCGGATATGAAGGTATGATGGAAATTTTTCAGAGACATCCTCAAATTTTTCGTTACGGAGAAAATTTTGTCGCTCGCGTGGATCTCTCCGATCCACTTTCCCTCCGAGAACCGGAACCCAAGCCAGATGACATGACAACGCGCGTTTTGGTTCGAGATGAGAACCCATACCAAACCCCACGTGACTTGGCGGTGGTGTTTCATTATGTGGCGCCGGATGGTGAACCATCCACGGCATCGTTTTTTGTACAATGTTCTAGCCCGGCGATGCGCGCTGTTTTGCCACCGCGCGTCGTCACCGTGTTGCAGCTTTTTCCGGACCTCTTTCTGTGCAAGGAGACTTCGCCCGGCGTGTTTTCCATTCGCAAAGTAAAAAAAATGGGGAAAGGAAGAATCACCAACGGAGGCGTGACGCCGCCTGGCGCAACAACGGGGGAGGGGGAACACCACGCGGACCCAGACGATTCCTTCTTTAGCGACTTTGGGGGCGAGGCGCTGATGTCACGCGGGGAAGCCATCGAGGCAGTGAGGGCGTTGATCCCGGCAACCGGCGTGGAGGCGTCCCGGCTCTTGCTCTGGGCCTCCATGGGTGTGCAACAGGCGGCTAACCATCACTACGGGGGAATATTAAAGCTCGTCGAGGCCAACCGCGAGCACTTCAGAGTACAGGAAACGCAAGAAACCAAGACGATCTTCACAAACGAAGGTGGCTGAGCATGTGTGTTTTCGAATCTCTCGCAAAAATTGCGATTATAAACAATTCTTCTTTTTTTTTTTCTTTCTTTCACAAAAAAACGTTGCGATACATATTCCCTTTTAAAGCGTTTCCGTTTATGTTTTGCGGGGCCGCGGGTGGCAGGAGCGCGCGCGAATCATGCGACGCAGTTTTTCTTCGAGAGGTCTCCTCCCTTTATGTTTTATTCTTTTTTTTTCTTATTTTATGTAGATGGGGTTTTCGGTCGCGAATGGAAAGCGCTCGCGAACCTGAAAGGGGGAAAAATAAACACACGAAACGGAATTGGCGCGTGGCTAAAAAAGGCCCGGCCCGACGAAACCCGCCTTTATGGTTTTATCATGGGGCGAAAAAAAGGCCAGCAGGCGGGAAAGCAGGCAAGACCGGACAAACCAAAAGGCTTAAATTAATATGAAGGCTGCGGGGGGGCGTTGGTTAAAGCAACGCCCGCGTTCGCCCCCCCGCAGGCGGCTATCCTTCGACTTTTTCGGCCGAACAATGATAATAATAAAAATTAAACATCTAACGGGGGATGCGGCGCCCAACCGCCAAACAAACGCCTAATTAGTTTCTTTTGAAAAAGCTATTTTTCTTTCTTTTTTATTAACTTGTGGCGTGGGGTGCCGTTCGCGCGGTCGACCTTTTGGCGCGCCGCGTCTGGGCAGAAGGCCCGGCCCAAAAGCCCCAACGCGCGCATAACAACAACGCGCCTTTCCAGCGCCCCGGCGCGCCAAAAACAGGAACAAGATCGCGCATGCGGCCGGCGCGCCGCCCGCCCTTCTATGCGCGGGGCGCTCCCGGGCTCCTTCGGGACCGCCTTCAATTGCCCCAACGGGCCCCGCGCGCGCGCTCGGAACCGCGGGCCGCGCCGTTTCCCTGCGCCGCTGCGCGAACAGCCCCGCCCAACGCCAAACGCGCCGCTCCCCACCGCGCCCTCTGGCGCCATGTCGCAAGAAGGGCCGCCCTCCGCGTTGGGGCCATTCGCCCCGCCGGTTCGCTTCCGACGCGCGGCTCTCTGAACAGCGCGCCGCGCCAACAGCGCCGTCCTTCTCTTTCCGTGCGCTCTCCGCTCCATCGTTGGCATCGGCGGTGTTGGGCGCGTCCTCACGATGCGCCGGGGCTGCGCGAGAAGCTGTGCCCTTCGCCTGGCGTTGCAAAACATTCCCCTCACCCCCCCAAAGGGTTATCCACCGCCTCTTCCTCAACGCTTGTGCGCTCCTCCCCCTCCGCCGCTGTGGTTGGCAGCTTTGGCGCGCAACGCCGCTGCCACGGCCGCTTCCCGCGGCCGCAACGATACCCAACGAGAGAGCAGACAGCAACCAATACAGCGCCAACCGCGCAGCCAATGGCAATACCCACAACAGGACTCTTCCTGTCCGCCGCATCC
>JASANV010001273.1:0-15523 GCA_030849715.1 Trypanosoma mega | reverse complement strand
ACACTAAATTTAACCGCGCTTTTTATAAACCGCACACTGATTTTAACCGCGCTTTTTAAAAATAGCGCACTAAATTTGATCGCTTTTTTTAATAACGCGCACACTAAATCGGACCACGCTTTTTAAAAAATGTTTAAAAAAGAAAAACAAATTATATTTTAGTTCTGAAAAGATTACAAAATTCCTATTTGTGGTATTTGCCGTTCTAGTTCTTATTTCCAACTACAGACTGCAAGTTTTGTAAACCCAAACAATAGCCCAAAAAACTGTATAAAAGACAACAGTTATAAGCGCTGTTTCTACATGGTGGCAAACAGTGAATATACTCCTGTGGCCTCGCATGGCACAACGTACATCCCTCACCCTAACTCCAACAAACATCCTTACGTTATACATAAATATATAGTTATTTCAATTTCCAAGTTTCTCTATGATTACTGTTTACAAACACTCCGTTCCCATAAAGACACATGTGCTATATAAAAAAAGGGTAAAAAGAATGTACCGATACAAGAAAGAAATAGAATACGTGTTCTGCACTTGGCTTCGCCACCTAGTATCTAAAATAAAAAACCTTTGTTATAAAGAAATTTAAAAAAAGAAAACAAGAAAAAGTATACTGTTTCTTTAATCAGATTACGTGAAAGGAAATGAGCAACACGCATCATAACACAGATGTTTACAAACTTACCATCTCATGTGCTATTCATGTGTTCAATTATTCATCATACAAGGGAAGACTTTACGAGGTGTTTCTGTTTAGGGTACCGAAACTTTTCACACACTGCTGTGTAGAACGTTTTTAGGGCTGTTATAAAAATAAAATAAAAATTATAAACAAAAGAATAAACCCCCTTTCACGCCGTATCCCACGAATGCATCCCATTTATAAAGATAGAAAGAAAAAAGAACTGAAAAAACACGCATTGTACATGCTCAGAAATCTATTATTATATAATAGTCTCCTAACTTTACGCTCATTCTGTTCGCAAGCTTCTACAAATAAGTTAAAATAATAATAATAATAACAGAGAGGGTAATATTAATTCATTGAAGATGGGGATGTACCAAGACACACATAGAACTCTCATGGACTCTGTTTTCCAGTGCTAAAGTTCCTAAAAAGATCTGTTCGCAATAAAATGGAAACAAATAAAAGAGTTTCTTCGTCTTGTTCATATCTGTAAAATAAATAAAAATAAAATATAGATTTATATATATATATATATATATATATACTCTGTTCAGTGAACGCACACACACCTCGGAGAGAAGAAATTAAGAGCATCTGTATAGGCTCCTTCATAAAGCTCATCGGTGACAAACCCCACGACAACGTGTGTTTTCCGTGCTTTTCCTATTCCTCTCATTTTCTCCTTCTCTTTTCAACTTCCGCCAATAACCACGTCATACCAAACTTCATGAGCAGTCCACGGATTCCTTTATTCGTCACGATTATTGTTCCGTTTGGGAGACCTTTCATTTGCTTTTGTACCTTGACTTCGGTGATGCCAGTTGCGTATATGATAACGTAAGTTTCTTGGCCATTACCCCGGCACTTCCTCATTTTTTTATGCGCACTCTCAGCGATTGTCTTTAGCGGTATATTCAATTCTTTTGTCAACTTCATCTGCAGCCCAACACAGATTGGCTCCGCTTCGCAACTTTTTTCGTTTTTTAGCATAAGCATATTATGCGCCCCATCCAATGCAGGATAGTTCTGCACATCTGGGTACACCATGTGAAGGTTTTCGTGCTCAATATTACGGATGGCTTTGTTCACGTCGTCACACGTTTTTCCTTTTTGGGGTTCGTCTATCTCTCTCAGCCCCTTTTTTACGAGTTTCACGTTGACGAGAAGGTCATCAAGAGTGTGACGCGATGGGGATCCGTAAAATTTTGCGTATACCCCGCATTTATTATTCCTGACAACTTCTGTCTCCTTGAAAAGATCCACAAAAGAAAGTGTCTTATTCTTAAATTTCTTTCCGAGATTATCACAATGAAAATCCCAAAACAGAGATACAGCCCGCTCAGCGGAAGGAATAGCCTTCTCCATAGCTTTATTAGCGCCTTTAACGTTTATAAAGAGATGCGATTTCAGCTCTTCAACCGTTTTACGAATACTTTCAATTTTCTCGGAGGAGGAATCCTTACCAGCTGTGGACCATTGGAAAAGAGGCCCTGTTGGCATTGTCAAGTGCACATTGGAATCATTAAACACCTCACGGTAAATAACAGCGGAGTCGCCACGAGATGCCAATTCAAAAATAGTATTTGTTCCAATTAATTGCGTCTCTTTCCATTTCACATTTGGGTAAAACATGTGCTTTGAAAGCACTTGGAGGTAGCTGTCAATGTCACCATCAAAGGTAAAAACCTCACTATAAAGCTGTTTACTGGAGACCCATTTCGATTTGTTTATGTGTTCTTCCACTCTCTCAGCGATTCTCTCCATTGTTCTGAAATGCCCACCACTATTATAGATAGCACTCTTAATGGCAAAGAGAGATTCCACTTCATCTTTTTTAAACAGTTTTTGTGACTTAACATGCTCGCACAACGCATCAGACACTTTTCGCATGTCCTGTGGTCGACAAGGAATAATTGGAATGTTGTACAAATGACATTGGGATCCAGCAGTCAAAGTTGCATGCAGGGATGCAACGTCTAGACATGCCACAATTGGTATAATGCGTAGTCCGCAATTGACACTGTGGGAAAGCGCACCACATATACCGTTTACAAGTGACCTGCGCTGGTTTGTGTTTTCAATTTTCCTCAGCTCATCCACAAGCACAAAAACTGCGACACTCTTTGGATACTTTGTGCGTACAAATCCAAAAAACATATTCAGATCAAAGTTTATGGCTTTGGACAAGTTTTTCCTAGTCACTTTATTTGTCATATCTGCCATCAGTCGGTTGATAAGCGCAGCACTCGGTGGCTCATATTCACAAAACGACGAATCCTGACTAAACGTGCTAAATAGGGCTATTGGTCGCTGTACTTTCCTACTGTTGGTATTTCCATTCTTGTACTGTCCCTTGACAACAGCATCAAGGAACCTTCCAGTTTTGAGTGTGGACACAACGTTGTCTTGTACCTTTTCCTTCAAGGGAACGGTCGCGTTTTCACGCAGCAGTTGCAGCAGCTCCGTCTTTCCCTGACCAGAGCATCCAACGACGCACGGAAGTGGAATAGAACTCTTGTCATCTCCCGGTTTCGTGTTGAAGATTTCCTTGACAACTTCGGCCACCTTACTGCACACTTCAGGCATGTTGAAGATAAACTCACCTGAATCGCTCTCCTTTCCCTCTAGCTCTCGGAGGATACTGTGCAGCGACGGGCGAGATGTTATCACATTCCTATCCGTCCCCTTAAATCGGTAGAAGTTAAACAACTCCTCGGGTCTGTTGAACTTCTTTGGATTTAAAGCTTTAAGAGCTGAAGTCAGCATTCCCATAGATCTTTCTGAGAGGGAAGTCCTCTCTTCAAGTTGGATGTACTCATTTAAAAAAAAACACTTTTTTCCCATAAGGTCTGTATATCTTTTAGTGTTTTATAATCTGGTAGAGCCTCAATACGTGATAATAAGTCTGTATCATTAATATAGCTCTTAGGATCAGCGTTAAAAGTGTCCATAGTACAGTTTGGAGTCCTTGCCGGAAGTACAATCCCCAGATGGTGTTGTACAAATTTCTTTAAATGCATTCTCTCTGGTGCAAGAATCCCTTCAAGTAGAATACCCCGTATTGGGGAATTCATTGTCCAGTTAACGCTCTCTCCCTCCACTCTCGACCTCACATTTTGTCCATCCTGTGGTCCCATCCCATTAACATCTCTTTCTCTTCGTTTGCGGCTTCTTGGTTCATTCAAATTTCTCTGTCCTCCATGTCCACCGCTCGAACCAGTATTTCCCTGATTGGATGACATAATCGCACACACACGCAAAAAATGTGAAAATGGGAATTAAAATAACTTCAATAGCTAAATTAAGACTTCTCATGGGAGAAAGAAAGAAAAAAATGGAGAAATCCAATAGTTTATACAAGCAAAAAGAGAAACAAGTACGTGTAAAAGCACTTTACTTTGTTGATCATGGTTACAACTGATTTTACTCACTTATTCTTAATAAGAAATCAAGCAACAAAAAGTGGTCACACAGCTCACTACACGCTTTCTCTTAATGTCCTTCAGAACCATTTTCTTTACTCTTTTACATGTTAGCTCTTCCAACGCAAACCATATAATCATCCTACTGCACTATAAGAAATAGAAATCTCACTCTTCGTTAATTACACAAGACTGAAAAAACCACGCACACTTTGGCGGCACGCACCCCGCAACACGTGGTATGCTTCACAAACTGCAAAGAAGCAAAATGCGAGCAGCGCGGTGTGGCTCATTGGGTAAAAAAGGAATAAAAAGGAAAAGAAATGTGATACGTAAACGCAGCAAGCAAACTTTGCTCTAACGATCCAAACAACAAATGCAACACACGTGAAGCCCTCCATTGCAGTGAAAGAAAGACGAACCAACTGAACTCCCAATCACAAAAGAAGAAAGCACGAAGAACATCAAATAAATCATTCACTATTAGTCTAATAAAACGGTAACCACATCATCGCTGGGTAAGGATTCATTCACCTCTTCATAAGAAGAAGCTTAAAACCCGAAGGTGCGCCTCGATTGCACCTCAAAGGCTCTTTTTTTCGAACCACACACAGCATCCACATTAGCCAACGCGCAATGCCATCACACAAACCAAAGCTTCACTTATATAAAAACACATGCCACACATCATGGATTTGGCCAACCCATACACAACAGCCACAAATGGATAAAGCGCAACCAACTACTGATGAGCATCAATCACCTAGCAAATGATGGACAGCAAAAAAAAAATAATAATCAGAAAACTCACCAAAATGTCAAACATTGCGACAAGTATGGTGATATGTAGAGATATCCAAAGTAGAATCGAATCACTCACCAATTCAGCACATTAGCATCCTCCCAAAAGCGAGAACCAAAGGAAAACATTGAATCCAAATATTAGCTTGTGCAGTAAATATAGATAGACATACGTCATTATCTCCAATATGCACAAAAGGGGAAACAACACACACCAAACGCACAATCGAATGGAGTTAACAGCCAAAAAAAGAAAAACATCCATTCATACGATGCATGCGGTTTGAGAAGAACCCAACATCAAGGAAATACATCCGCACCTTTCATCATCCCAACTGCAACACATTGCTCAATTACTCAAACGCACACACGCATCTCAAATAGGACAGAAGCTGCAGTACCCTCTCTTTTAAGTGCGTAGTTCATTTGGTCCCCTTAACGCAACCATGGATTCGGCTCGTTAGAAAATAGCAACGTGCCATCCATTGAGAAGGCAAAAACTCCTCTACTTCATCCTTAAGCAGAACGGAGGCTAGTAGTATTTTTACCCTCTTTGTACATCACCTCATCCCCATACCATCGTTAGATGATGATGATGATCATGCTTCAACAAGACACAGTGATACATTTGTGTTGCACTCCTACATTAACTACCAAAGTCTGTCAAGACTGAAGCGGTGACCGAAGCCTCTTGGTCCATTCATCCAGAACATGCTATGTTCCGCCAAGAAGAGTGTTCCATCAGCTCCTGAAAAAAAAAGGACTATAGAAGTCGCAGAAGACTCTCTCCGCAAAGAGAATCTGCGACGGATACGAATCCATGATTTTGAGCAGGCCTAGAAAAAAAGGAGTCAATTAGACTCTATCAAGGGATCCTTCATACGTGGAACGCCTCATTATGTGTGGGGTATTTGAAAACGTCCTTGATCTGTACAAATCACGGTGTCCCACAGTGCTGGGTCGACGGTCGCGGTTTTCTTTCCTTCAGAACCTCAAATGCAGAAGTAAAGGCTCAACAACAAATCAGCATACCTGACTACAATTACATTCAGAAATTCCAGAATTCTTTGTATACGGGGAATGTTCAAATGTCAAATACCTTATTCAGTAGGGAGGGTCCATTTTCCACCTTTTCGTATACACTGGGAATTTTAAAGATGAGCATGCGACCTTCGCAGACAACCGACCCCCTTGTGGTATAAGATGCCGCACTCAGACTGCGGTCGTGTTTATGTACAATAGAAAGACATTGGTGTGTCTGTTGAGGTTTGGTAACCGTTTTCCACCTTGGATGGACCCCTTGAAAGGGTTTGGACACATCGAATAGGGTGTTTATTTAGGGGCATGATACGCTCTCCGAGTGAGTCCTCCTGTGTGCCTCCTATATAACTGCGTAAGCGTATTTTCAATATTCTTTTGTGCCAGGAGAACACAACAGCAAAATTTCACCAAGGTAAAGGCACCAAAACAAGCAAACAACAAAACCACATATGTGTAGCTGAAGAAAGATAAAGAAAAAATGATAAGCCGTTTTAAAGGAAACAAAGGGATTACCAACACTCGTAAAAAAAAGGAATGCGACGGAAAAAAAACACGTAAGAAACGGAAAAGTAAGGACGCATTCTGGTGACTCACCTTTAAAAGAGTATAATCTGCCCTTCTCGCTCATACTTAACTTATATACACGCAAACCGAGAACACACAATAAAACTAAGTAGACTGTTCAGCAAACTGTGTATGGCTGGCGTATTAATGATATCCAAAAAAGCACAGGCCTGAGCAGTCATTGGTGTGAGAAAACTCTTCACATAGGGCTCACATCAAATGGCACTCTGCAAATACACTGTGACGCTAAAAAAAATGGTGGAATAATCAAAAAGATTGGAAGCTCACCTTACAACTTATTGTTCTTAAATTTGAACAACAAAGTCCTCTGTTTGCTTTTCTTGTCCATCCTGGTTTGTTGGATGAGGGCATGGAGGCACACTCGTTGTCTCCACGCTCTCAGTATGCTCCTCCTCTTCGTCATCCTTCAGATATGCCTCTGTGGGTCGCAGCAACAGTTATTTGGGACGCCAATAGCGATAGCGAGTGAAATTACAAAAAGAAAAACGTACATAAGAAGATAACTAGTCATATCATCAGTCGGAACACTACCAAAAAGACAATAATGAGAAAATCCCACAAATGTAGAGGATCATGAAAACAAAGTATGTGTTAAAGGCGCATAGTGAAACACTTTGGCGATGACAGTAACAGAAGCATATCATAGCAAACATGAGAATCATGGGCATATTTGAAAAGGTAAACAACACCATCATAGCAGTTTGACTTTAGATACACATCTTTGCGGGGTCTTCTTGTAATTCATCGTCAAAACCAATGAGAGATGAAAGAATCAATATTGTGAAGAAACCAAAAGAAAAAGGAAAACGAAGGCGATTGAAACTAACGCATTGCGGCAGCAGTTAGGTACGGGCATGTCTTGTAGGTTTTATGCTATTATTATTTGTGCAGATGACAAAGGCGGAGAAAAGAAACAATACAATACGATAAAGCGCCCGCTCACAGATTCACAAAAGGAAGAGGTAAGATCAAACATTCACACACAGACACCTAAAACACAAATGCACAAAGCAAACATCAAAAATAAGAAAAAGACACGACGCCAGTCGACCACAGCCGCACAAGATTCACAATATCGCTCTCGCCGCACCAACAATGCCAAACACACACCGCCGCCATGGCGCGCAGCAGTCTGCGTTCAACAAAACAGTAAGCACTCGGAGTTCGCGCAATGAGAATGCCACACAAAGCACTCCCCACGGCGCACGCTCACAAAAGACAGCAAAACAACAAAAATAAGAAGAAAAAGGCGCAGGGAAGATTGCGAAGGTCCCGAATCATCAAAATACATGCAACGACCCTGTCAGCCGACACACGCAAAAGCACAACGGAACACCAACGCGTGCCACCTCGAGTCACCATGGAACAAGCGAACAAAGCCGCCGGCGAAGCGCAGCACCAGCAGACACAGTCGAACTAGACGCGCAACACATCACTAACGGTGAAACCGAGAAAAATATGGATTCGCATGCAAAGCTCCCAAAAAACAAGCAAAGCTATAAGAGAGAAGCAATGGGAAAACGCTTGGCGCATCGCGAAACAAGTCATCCATCAACACGAGCACCGCTTATTAGAAGGAGAGCAAAGCACGACACACTGCCAAAGAAAATCTCCGGAGGAAACAAACTTGGAAATGATAATAACTTAACTCCTCCACTCGCAATCACAACGTGAGGAGGACGCAGCTAAAAGGATTAAAAAATATTTTAGACCGTAGTAAANAAGCTTCCAAAAAACAAGCAAAGCTATAAGAGAGAAGCAATGGGAAAACGCTTGGCGCATCGCGAAACAAGTCATCCATCAAAACGAGCACCGCTGATTAGAAGGAGAGCAAAGCACGACACACTGCCAAAGAAAATCTCCGGAGGAAACAAACTTGGAAATGATAATAACTTAACTCCTCCACTCGCAATCACAACGTGAGGAGGACGCAGCTAAAAGGATTAAAAAATATTTTAGACCGTAGTAAAAAAGAAAGCATACGATAACATTTATAAGACATGGAAGAATTCAACAATTATGGAGCACACAGCGCACCCAAATTTGTGCGTTGACGATAACATTGCTGGAAATATTCAAAAAGTGGAAGAAGAAAACCCTTTTGATGTCGTTGTTGTTTGCTATTTAGCTCATTTGCAATTGGTTCTTAAATTCGTCAAAAGTTTCCTAAGACTTATATATATGTATACACTTTATCCAAAAAGAAATAGAATTTTTTCCATCTCTGTCGGTTTGAAACGCAACGAAATGCAACAACACAATGACGCCGCACCACGCATAGCGATCGTACAGTCGTCTGAGATTTGCCCCCAACGCAGAGTGAACTTGTGCGTTCGAAGGCGAAAACGGATTTAAAAGGTACTTCACACACATTCCATACGCCTTGTTAAGATATTGTCGTGTATATTTCTTTGGTTCCTCTTCCCGCATGAGCAATAGCTTCACAGGAGCAAATCTCACGCATGCGGAGACACAGAGTTTACCGTCCGAGGGGCGGTCGATCGCGGGGATTAGAAAGCCTCCCGCCATCCACACTGAATCGCCGAGCATGTCGAGGGAGGCGTAAAGCATAAACTGCTTTGAAAGATGCATGCCATCGCCCTCGACAGACTTTCCTCCATTCAAAAAGCAATGAGTCATCTGGACCAATTACCATAAACATGATGGCAGCTATACCAAGGAGGTGAATGTACATGAAAAAGAAAATTCAAAGCAAAAAGTCAAACCAAGCATATTTGCTCATTCACATATAGAGATAAGTGTCCAATCACCACGAGAAGGGTAAAGGAAAATATCTCATAAATTCAGTGTTTTTCTTTCTAAAACCCGTCGCAAAAGAGATTAAATTCTAAAGAAAATAAATATTTCCAAGTGAAGTAATTTCAGAACTACTCGGTGGCAGAGGCTACCCAAAACAAAATAATTTCCACAAATAGTGCTCCTCCCATTCAGCTCGGAAGCTTACATAAAAAGAAGCAATGATGCATGTCCCATTCTTACTCTTACCACTTTATGTTTCACAGTTTAATGACTGCTTGATTTCTCATTTGCCACTAACCTGGTCCTTTATATCACCAAGTTTTACATTAAAAATCTATTTTAGAAATCAAAAAGAATTCCAAAAGTCTCAAAAAGTTTTATTTTCTATTATTACTCAAGTTGCAAATGTAATGAAGCAAACCAGATAGATTGCATGGGCACGACAGACTGCATTGGTGTGTCTCAATAGCTCAAACATAATATGCTTGTAACTTTTTTTTGCACTCCGCAGTGTCTTAATTTATCATTTGTGAACTATTTATGCAACCCGTTTCGGTATACAAACATTTTTTAGCAAACCCTCCATTTACATGGAATTCAAAACCAGAAAATCCACACATTGAGAAAACATGAGATGCCTTGTTGTAGTCTTTTCAACTTTTTGCGTTTGCATTGGCGTGGTAATTTTGTGTACCACATCTTTGGAAATTGAAAAAGATGGCAAATGTGGTTCGTTTTCGAGGTTATTGGAAACCCCAATTAGCATCCTATCCGAAGCAGTTGGAGAAGAAGCGATACGTTCATGAAAAAATGCAAATCCCCTAATCGTGCGCACATTTTATACGTTCAACCTAACGAATAAGAGAAGGAATTCAACATGATTTAAACTATAGATATTTGTAAAAAAAAAACGTATTCTAAAAACACCACTTTTTCGCGTAAATAAAAGAAAACGAAACATAGTAATCAAAACAGCCATCATAAGCTAAAAAGCATTCAATTCTTAAAAAGGCAAACATTAGTTTTAAAAACAAAATAACAACTTTCATGTACCACATAGCAAATATTCCTTTTCCTAGGCACTATTGAACAAACCATATTTAAGCAAGAGAAAATCTTGGTGAATGAAGGATATTTTTTTTGTTCAAACGGACGCGTGAAGAAAAAAAAATGCGCTCTCAAAAATAGCAATAAAAATATATATAACTAAAACAGAGACAATTTGACTAATTAGTAATAAATCCTTTTCGCTCATATGTTTCATAGTCCTTTTAACTTTTTTCCCTTTTCTGCCCGTGCAACTCTTATCCTGTCTACTCCATCAATATCAACATGTTTCATATGAAAAACAACCTTCCACTGAAGAATACTTCAAAAATACACGTGGATTGTCACATGTCAAAACAAAATATACCTAGGACTGAAAAAAAAAAATTAAAGAGGATAAAAACGTTAAAAATATAAATCAACAGTATATCATCTTCATTTTCTCTGCCTACAACAAATAACATGGCAAAAAATTCAAAAAGGCACAAAACATTCGTTTCCCGTTGCCAATAATAACAACAATTACTAAATCATAATCAACATCAATGTTCGTCTCCTAAGAAAAACTTTATTTTCAAGAAAACAAATGCATTAGTAATCATCTCGTAATACACAACTTAGACTTCTTCGTCTTAACCCTCTCACGTAAAGATTCGACAATATCATTTGTAATCGCAGTTCCCGTTAAAACTAATTCTGTAAATTTAGGCAGTGTACCAAGAGCACCAATTGTTGTCAAGCTTGTGCAATAGTAAAGTTTTAGTTTCTCGAGAGTGCAAACAGATGCCAGAGGAGAAACATCAGTCACACTGTTACAACCCCACAGTTGCAGTTCGACCAGTGAGCGACTATTCCCAATGGATCGCACACACTCATCAGTAATGGCAGTTCCACTTAAACTTAACTCAGTGAGTTTGGGCAGCGTACCAAGAGCACCGATTGTTGTCAAGCTTGTGCAATAGTAAAGTTTTAGTTTCTCGAGAGTGCAAACAGATGCCAGAGGAGAGACATCAGTCACACTGTTAAAACCCCACAGTTGCAGTTCGACCAGTGAGCGACTTTCCCCAATGGATCGCACACACTCATCAGTAATGGCAGTTCCACTTAAACTTAACTCAGTGAGTTTGGGCAGCGTACCAAGAGCACCGATTGTTGTCAAGCTTGTGCAATAGTAAAGTTTTAGTTTCTCGAGAGTGCAAACAGATGCCAGAGGAGAGACATCAGTCACACTGTTACAACGCCACAGTTGCAGTTCGACCAGTGAGCGACTTTCCCCAATGGATCGCACACACTTATCTGCAATGGCAGTATACCCTAAATTTAATTCAGTGAGTTTAGGCAGCGTACCAATAGCACCGATTCTTCTCAAGCTTGTGCAATAGTAAAGTTTTAGTTTCCCGAGAGTGCAAACAGATGCCAGAGGAGAGACATCATACACCTTTTTACAACCCCACAGTTGCAGTTCGACCAGTGAACGACTTTTGCCAATGGATCGCACACACTTATCTGCAATGGCAGTATACCCTAAATTTAATTCAGTGAGTTTGGGCAGCGTACCAAGTGCACCGACTCTTGTCAAGCTTGTGCACTTGTAAAGTTTTAGTTTCTCGAGAGTGCAAACAGATGCCAGAGGAGAGACATCAGTCACACTGTTACAACTTTCCATTTGCAGCTCGACCAGTGAGCGACTAATCCCAATTGATCGCACACATCCATTTGTAATGGGAGTTTCATTTAGACTTAATTCAGTGAGTTTGGGCAGCGCACCAAGAGCACCGATTCTTGTCAAGCTGAAGCACCGGTTAAGATTTAGTTTCTCCAAAGTGCTAACAGATGCCAGAGGAGAGACATCAGTCACCTTTTCACACTCCAGCATATTCAGTTCGACCAGTGAGCGACTTTCCCCAATGGATTGCACACATTCATTTGTAATGGGAGTTTCATTTAGACTTAATTCAGTGAGTTTGGGCAGCGTACCAAGTGCACCGACTGTTGTCAAGCTTGTGCACTTGTAAAGATGTAGTTTCTCGAGAGTGCAAACAGATGCCAGAGGGGAGAAATCAGTCACCTTTTCACACTCCAGCATATTCAGTTCGACCAGTGATCGACTAATCCCAATTGATCGCACAGACTTATTTGTAATGGCAACTCCCTGTAGACTTAATTCAGTGAGTTTAGGCAGCGTAAAAAGAGCACCGACTGTTGTCAAGCTTGTGCACTTGTAAAGATGTAGTTTCTCGAGAGTGCAAACAGATGCCAGAGGGGAGACATCAGTCACCTTTTCACACTCCGACATTTCCAGTTCGACCAATGAGCGACTTTCCCCAATGGATCGCACAGACTTATTTGTAATTGCAGTTTCATTTAGACTTAATTCAGTGAGTTTAGGCAGTGTACCAAGAGCACCGACTGTTGTCAAGTTTCTGCAGCTGGAAAGATGTAGTTTCTCCAGAGTGCTAACAGCTGCGAGAGGCGAGACATCAGTCACATTTTTACAACCCCACAGTTGCAGTTCGACCAGTGAGCGACTATTCCCAATGGATCGCACAGACTTATTTGTAATGGCAACTCCCTGTAGACTTAATTCAGTGAGTTTAGGCAGCGTACCAAGAGCACCGAATGCCGTCAATCTTGTGCACGTGTAAAGATGTAGTTTCTCGAGAGTGCATACAGATGCCAGAGGAGAGACATCATTCACCTTTTTACAACCCCACATTTGCAGTTCGACCAGTGAGCGACTATTCCCAATGGATTGCACACATTCATTTGTAATTGCAGTTTCATTTAGACTTAATTCAGTGAGTTTAGGCAGCGTACCAAGTGCACCGACTGCCGTCAATCTTGTGCATTTTTGAAGATATAGTTTCTTCAGAGTGCAAACAGATGTCAGAGGGGAGACATCAGTCACCTTTTCACACTCAGACATTTCCAGTTCGACCAGTGAGCGACTATTCCCAATGGATTGCACACATTCATTTGTAATTGCAGTTTCATTTAGACTTAATTCAGTGAGTTTAGGCAGCGTACCAAGCGCACCGACTGTTGTCAAGCTTGTGCACTTGTAAAGATGTAGTTTCTCGAGAGTGCAAACAGATGCCAGAGGGGAGACATCAGTCACACTGTTACAACGACATAGTTGCAGTTGGACCAGTGAGCCACTATTCCCAATGGATCGCACACACTCATCAGTAATGGCAGCTCCATGTAGACTTAATTCAGTGAGTTTAGGCAGGTTACCAAGAACACCGACTGTCATCAAGCTTGTGCAATAGTAAAGTTTTAGTTTCTCGAGAGTGCAAACAGATGCCAGAGGAGAGACATCAGTCACATTTTTACAACCCCACATTTGCAGTTCGACCAGTGAGCGACTATTCCCAATGGATTGCACACATTCATTTGTAATGGCAGTTTCATTTAGACTTAATTCAGTGAGTTTAGGCAGCGTACCAAGTGCACCGACTGTTGTCAAGCTTGTGCACTTGTAAAGTTTTAGTTTCTCGAGAGTGCAAACAGATGCCAGAGGGGAGACATCAGTCACCTTTTCACACTCCAGCATATTCAGTTCGGCCAGTGATCGACTAATCCCAATTGATCGCACAGACTTATTTGTAATGGCAACTCCCTGTAGACTTAATTCAGTGAGTTTAGGCAGCGTAAAAAGAGCACCGACTGTTGTCAAGCTTGTGCACTTGTAAAGATGTAGTTTCTCGAGAGTGCAAACAGATGCCAGAGGGGAGACATCAGTCACCTTTTCACACTCCGACATTTCCAGTTCGACCAATGAGCGACTTTCCCCAATGGATCGCACAGACTTATTTGTAATTGCAGTTTTAATGAATCTTAATTCGGTGAGTCTAGAGAGTGTGCCAAAAGCAAGAACTGTTGCCGTATTTGGACAGTTCTCAATATATAGTTTTTGGAGACTGTGAACACATGCCAGAGGAGACACATCAGTTACATTTTTACACCATTGGAATTTCAGTTCGATAAGCGATTGACTTTGACCAATAGATCGCACACACTCATCTGTAATGGCAGTGTTGCTTAGGAACAAAACAGTGAGTTTAGGCAGCTTACCAAGATCACCAATTATTTTCAACTCTGTGCAGTCAGCAATGTGCAATCTCTCAAGACTTTGCACATACGTAAGTGGGGAGACATCTGTTATCTTTTCACAGTTTTCGATTCTGAGTTCAACCAGTGTGAGGCTCTTCCCGATAACCCGTATGCCGTCATTTGTGATATCTGTATTGTTTAAATGCAGTGTTCTTCCGTTAATCTGTGCTTGAAGAGCTGCAATGGATACTGAACCTGTGTATTTATCAAGTTGGAGCTTCTGTAGAGTCTGTATGCGCGCCACTGGATGAAAGTCGGTCACATGCTGGCAATTCTGAATATAAAGCTCAACAAGTGTGCGGCTCTCACTAATGGAACGCACACACTCGTCCGTGATAGCAGTGTCGCTTACGGATAAAACAAACAGCATAGGCAATGTAAGAAGAGCATCAATTCTTGTCAAGTTTGTGCACTTGCAAAGATATAGTTTCTCCAAAGTGCTAACAGCTGCCAGAGGAGAGACATTAGTCACACTGTTACAACTTTCCATATGCAGTTCAACCAGTGAGCGACTTTTCCCAATGGATCGCACACACTCATCTGTAATGGCAGTGTGACGTAAATCTAACTCAGTGAGTTTAGGCAGTATACCAAGAGCACCGATTCTTGTCAAGTTTGTGCAGTTGTAAAGATTTAGTTTCTTCAAAGTGCAAATAGCTGCCAGAGGAGAGATATCAGTCACATTTTTACAACTTTCCATATCCAGTGCGACCAGTGAGCGACTTTCCCCAATGGATCGCACACACTCATCGGTAATTGGAGTTCTAAGTAATCTTAATTCAGTGAGCTTAGGCAGCGTACGAAGAGAACACATTGTTGTCAATCTTGCGCAGTAGTGAAGATTTAGTTTCTTCAGAGTGCTAACAGATGCCAGAGGAGAGACGTCAGTCACACTGTTACAACTTTTCATATGCAGTTCGACCAGTGAGCGACTTTCACCAATGCATCGCACACACTCATCGGTCCTGAGAGTTCCACTTAAACTTAACTCAGTGAGTTTAGGCAGCGTAAAAAGAGCACCGATTCTTGTCAAGCTGAAGCACCGGTTAAGATTTAG
>JASANV010001272.1:0-15194 GCA_030849715.1 Trypanosoma mega | reverse complement strand
TGATACAAAGACAAACTCTGCACAAGCTGTCATGGATGCGCAAAAGGCAGACACAGAGGCGAAGGGGTCTCAACAAGAAGCTAAAACTGCGTAGCATGTATCACCTGATGCAACAGGTTCTGGACAATTTGACTACATTCAAAGAAAGAACGCAGCAGATAATGCCAAAATAAAAGCACAAAATGCAGCGTGTAATGAAGGTAACATCCAAGAACTCATAGATGCTGCGAATGCGGCTGGCAAGGCAGAGGTCGTCTTGGAAAAAGTCAGAGTTGCTAGTGTCACGCATAAAATAAGTGTTGCTAACGACGCAGTCAAAGGTATCCGGGTTGAGANTCAAAGGTATCCGGGTTGAGATGGAGGCAGAAAAATCTACAGCCACTGCACGCCTCCATTCTATCACAGCTCTTGCAAGGGAGAGCGCAGGTTTGGCAGAAACTGAAGTCAAGGCATAATAAGCCATGACGAATGCAGCTGTGAGTGCAATAAATGATCTTGTAATCGAGGCAAAAAGTGCTGTAAGTGCAATACAGAATCACGAAAGCAGTGTGGATGGCATTGTTGCCGCCTTTGCCACACCAACACACGAACAAGCAACGGCAAAGACAGCGGAGGCAACAACAGCCGAGGTGGCTGCTACATCCCAAAAAGAGGAAACGAACAAAGCACTACGGAGTGCCAAGAGTCAGGTGAAGAAGGCAGCGGTTGCACTGTACAAACAGCACTAAACCATGCGTAGCACAAGAAGAAAGAATGCGAATTGCGCTGTGGGTACCTTTTTTGGAACAATGCCCGTATCGGAGACAAAGAAGCAATGGAGAGCTGCGCATAATACCGCCAGCAAATGCACAGAGGCCCACACAGATGCGCCAGGTTTGATGCGTCAAGTGAAGGAGAAGGGAACACCAGCAAACGATACGAGCTCTGCATCCGGCAGCGCCGGAGGCAATGAGGGGAAACTGTCTCCGAACCCGAGTTTTCTTTACTCACTGTGCGAATATCTGTGCGCCGTTGCCATCGTGGCATACGCCGCACTTTGTCTGGAGGTGTGAATAAACAGTGTAAATTAATCCTCTGTTAGCACTAAATTGCTTTACTTCTTCTTCTTTTTTTTTTGCTTGCAATGTTCGTTTTGCCTCCTAAATGGGAGTGGC
Organism: Trypanosoma mega; assembly: GCA_030849715.1. Taxonomy (NCBI): domain Eukaryota; phylum Euglenozoa; class Kinetoplastea; order Trypanosomatida; family Trypanosomatidae; genus Trypanosoma; species Trypanosoma mega. The sequence continues at coordinate 14,040 of JASANV010001272.1, read as the reverse complement.
ATGTTGTATGCGGAATGATCGTGCGTACCTTATTTGATTTGCGTCAGGGCGTCTATGCCGACTCGCTTTACTGATGGGCTTTGTGAATACGGTGTAATGTTTTCATAGTAGTTTGCTGTGTTACGTTTCCTTTAATGAGAATGCGATTCGGATCAGAGGGAAAGGCTGTGCTGCGAATATGTTTGTGCAAACCTGTTGTTGATGATTGCGTGGCGTGCTTTGTGAATTCTGTTTAATTAAACCTTTTGTAATGGTGAACATCTCTTGTGTTTCTTCCTTTTTCTTACGATGTATGATGTAATCCATTTGTTGTGTATCGATGTTTCATGAGCACGGTGGTCTAAGCTGGCGTGCGTTCCGCTCAGCATACATGCTGCTCAAGTGGTGGCACTGTTTTACCTTAACGATGCGAAATGTTTGGTGTCGTGATTCTGTGTGCGCTTCAGTGTCTCTCACTGCGTCAGATGAGATTGACAAAAAGGGTGTGCGTTTGAGGCCCACGTGCGGAATGTTGTGTATTACTGCAATGGGCACTTTATGTCTTTGCATTGTATTGCGGTGCGCATGATGGATTGATTTTTTCCTGATCCTTTAGTTGTACTTTTGAATTGATTTGTTTTTTTTTTGTGAAGTGTATTGCATTGGGAGGACATGTAAAACCATGATTTAACAGCATTTAAATGTTTTAAAAAATATACTTAACATACTTTCTTCGTATGTTTTTGGTTGTAAAACTTGTCTTAACATCAACTATTTTTTTATATTATGATGATATGCGTGTTTGGTGGGCATCGTGGAAAATCATACAACTTCACTTCTCATAAGTTTGTGAGTTGCCATGAAATGGGTGATGTAAAATGGAAGAAATGTTCTAAAACGCATTCATGAATTGGAAGGTGTAATATATATTTTTTCGATTAACTGTATATATGTCTTTAGAACATGGGAATCGTATGTGAGGGAGTTCCCATCTTGCGCTTTTTTTGGGCTTTTGTTTGGTGAGGTTCCTTTCTTGGAGTAATTTGTCGGATTTTTTTTTTTCTGTTTTAGAATTTCGTTACGTCGGGTTTTTTACTGTAAACTAAAGTAGGTTGAATTGTGGCCTCTAATGTCTGTCTCTTTTTACCATTTTTTGTCTTTTTCTTTGACTGTTATTCTTCGTTAATAATTTTTTTTTTTTGTGTGTGTGATTAGGAAGTTTTGTTTAAGCCAAGGGTTGTGTCATGAACACGAAGTATCAACCCCTTCTGGTGTTCGTCGTGCTCATTATTTTCGCATGCCTTTCGACGTGGACTGTGAGTGCATTGGAAGGTAATGATTCATGCACAAAAACACCTGTTGGTGTGGGTACAAAAAGTCCTGGTGGTACTTCTGCTACACACTCTTCGCACAGCACTCTATGGAAAGGATATTTTGTCGGTTTTACAAGCGCAAACGATTCGAATACGAATGACACACTTCAGATGAGCATTGCAGAAAAATTGAAGGATTTGAAAGAAGAAGAAATGAAATTTCGTGCGTTTCTTTACTTTGCCAACAATTCATTAGAAAGTGCTCGTGATTTGGATAGTCAAGAGATTGAAACGATAAAAGCCGCAAATGATAAAGCTGTAAAATCAGCAAAAGATATTGTAGCTGCAAAAAAATATCTTCAGATTGTAAATGATATTGCGGAAGATGCGTTAAACCAATCCAAGCTCGCAATCACAAATGCGGATCAGGCAATGAAAAGCTCTAAAAGCGTATTGGATGTGATTAGAAAGGCACAATCGGATCTGCAGCAAGCGTCGCAAGGTCAAAGCAGTGATGATGCGGAAAAAACGAAATTGATAAAAGCTGCAGAGGATGCTCTGGCGAGTGCCAACAAGGAATATACCACAATAAAAAAGCTCATAGAAAGTGCAGACGTCGCTATTAGCAATATCAAGTCACTCGAAACAGAGTCCAGGGTTAAATCCACACACTTGGCATCAGTGGTTTTGGCAGAAGAAGTCATCGATGCTTTTGAACTGGCCAAGACATACCAAGAAGAGGGTGAGAAAATCAAACGAGAAGCTCTTTCCATAATAGAGGAAATGAATCGAGAATTGAATGAGGCTCCAAAAAATATAAAAGATGCGGTTAAAGCGCAGATTGATTTGGCGGTGGAGGAAAATAGTATCGTCCTGGATGATGTGAGAGGTCTGAATGATAGGGTATCAGATATTCGAGACACGAAAAACAAAGCCGTGACTTCTATTGCTGATGTGGAGAGCTCCACGGATGTGTTTAGCGCTATTATTCATTTAGCCACCATAAATGACCACTTAACTAGCGTTAAAAGAAGTGCTGAAGTAACCAAAGCGCACGTGACGTTTGCACAAAGTGGCCTACGTGAAGTGAAGAGGCTTCAGAACACCGTGATTTCACTCATTGCCTTCGATAAGGTAAATGTGTCCGCAAAGAGATCCAAAGACTTTACACAACGGGCGTCCGACATGCAGCGCGAGTTGAATAATGCGATGGCCGCAATGGATGCGATGCGGCGAAAGGCGCAACCAGAAGTGAGAGGCACGATGGCCGCAAATCTCCAATCCGCACAGAGCGCTTCACAAAATGTGCAGACATCACTAAACATTGTCACTTCATCTCAAACTACGATGGAGAAACTATGGAAGGAGGCAAATGCGGCACACCACGTCGTTATGCATTCAATGGTGGCGGTGGAAACGACGGAAAACGTTGCGAAAGTGGAAACGTTGGCTAGCAACGCTGCGGAACTCATCGCACATGCGGAGGCGGCAATGACACAGGCAAACAATGAACTGCAAAGTGTAAAAGATGCCATTCAACGCGCAAAAAATGAAGAGGATAATCAAAGTGTCCCACTTGATGTTTCCTACAACGATGTGACTTTTTACACGTTTGTGTTTGAATAAGTTGCGCAGAAAGGGTGACGAGGTTAAATTGTAGCTTATGGAAAAGAAAAAAGAAAACTGATTGTATTATACTGTGCTTGTTTTGGATTTATTTGTGAGCTTTAATATGTTATGCACCTTGTGTATCTATATATCTTTGTATCTATGCTTATATATATGTATATATATATTTATGTATACATCTATGAATTTATACATAAATATATATTGGACTCCGAAAAATGGCATTTATTGCATTTTTGTAATGTGCTAAAAGTTTTTTTTTTTTACTGATATGTTTGAAGAAACAAGAAAAGAAGCAATTTTTTTGAAAATGGAATTACGTCGTATTTCGATGAGAAGTTCGGGTAAATGACAATATGTACACAATACATGTTCATCGTCAAATATGAATATACAGCAAATATACGAATTTATTTGTAAAAAAAGTGAATGTGGAGCTAAATATGGAAAAAGTAAAGAACATCGTGTATTCGGTGCGCTGTAAAATGAACAAATGAAAGAAGAAAAGAGTATTTGACACGGAATGAAATAGTAAGAATAAAAATTGTCACATTCACAGACAACCAAAATCTACTTGCGCTTCACCAGTAACACAATCCGCTTTGCAAAGTGTGGAAAATGAGATTTAAATTTGCACTTTCATAAATAAATAAAAAAGTACATGTATATTACGAAAAAAAAAAACGAAAAAACGGAGTAGGAAAATGCGGTGATACTTAAATAAATAAATTTCCATATTTTGCTTAAAGTGTTCTTATGGATTGCTTTCAGGTGTTAGTGGGAATCAAAAATCGAGGAAAGAAGTTTCCATTGGTATTGTGCAAAAAATGCTGTTAAAAGTATGAAAAGAATAGACGTAAAAAGAATTGAAATGAATTTAATAAAATAGAAAGTGAAGTGAATCCACAGACAGTAACAATACCATAAATTGTGTGAAATGTGAGACCCATAGCATCAAAGATGGAATGCGGAAAATAATACACTTAGAAAAAACAGGTCGTATCACACATATATCGGAGTGATTTTGGAAAAAACAAAAACACCCATGCAGATTTGAAAAGTGTGTGAGTGCTTTTTCTTTACTTTGAATATATACGAATGAAAGAATGAATGCGCGAAACCTAAAGAATGCACAATCTTGTTTTGTCATACGAGCATCAAAAAAAGAAAAAAGAGCTTTCAAAATGAATGTTAAAGATTCTGTATTTTTTTGTGTGTGAATGCAGAAAGGAAAAAAGTGTCTCTTACGTTGATTGCGAAAAGCTAATTTTTTGTTTTTGTATTGTACAAAATCACACACAAAAAGAGCACATGTATTTGTGAATATGTTTGTTTGGAGTGTATCTTTTGAAGTAAATTCATTTCATTCTCTCTGTCTTCGTCACAGTATCTAAGATTCCCATATAGTATGAATCATTCACACGTCAAAAGAATAGCGTTTATTTATTTGCATACGCGTTGGCAATGCTTTTTTCTTTTTAATTTGATTTTTGTGCTTCAATAATGAAAAGTTTTGCACGCAAAGTGATTAAGCGATGCATTTCGATTTTCTTTTTTGCTTTTTTGTGGTATTTTTCTAAATATTTTTTTTTCGCTTCATTACTTTGTTTATACTTTCGTGTTATTCTCCTCGTTACTGGAATACATGTAGTGCTTTGACTTATTTACAACCAAATTTGTTTTTTCTCTTCTTCTGTTACGTTACTCTTATTAGAATCGCCTCTTACTCTATTAAGGTATGTTTCCTCGATTTTTTTTGTTTTGTATCTTTTTTTTTTAGAACTTTCCTTTACTTTGTGGTGTCAATGCAATTGGCGTGGAATGTTTTTCACTTCGAATGCGTTTATGTATTCTATTCAGACATAAACACACTTTTGAGGTTGCCAACACACATCTGAGGAGATAATCATGAAAACGAAAAAAGAAAAAAGAGGGACCTAAATATTTACAAAAAAAAAAGAAAGAATTACTTTTTGGTATGAAAGAGGAGTTTGTCAATGTATATGAAACCATTTCATAAAACGCTCCATACGCACGCTATGCGGCGCACACATAAATGGATGTTCATACAAAAATAGTCATTACAGTAATGGAGAAATTCACTTGGTGCGATACAGCACATGACAGACAGCGCAAAAGGGGCATTCTCCCCCGTAAAGGTTAGCATGGCATCCGTCCAATCAGAAATTGTTGTACTGAGTAAAGCAAAAAAAAAAAGTCCCACTATTTTATTTACATTCGAAAAAGGAGAGCAATGGATGAGGAGGCAATAAGACTGATTGAGGCAATTTTGAAAAGAAAATGGGAGCTTTACTGGCGCCAAGGTAAAGAAGAATTCGTGAATGACCACTTCCGTACTTAAACATACACACAAAGAGGATACAGCAACACAAAAATGTTGTTTTACATGTTAATCAAAGTGATGATACACACACTGCTGAGGCACTTGTGAACAATATGTGAAATACATTGTAAAGCATTCCATCAAAGAATGCAAAGATACAAACGTGAAAAAGAATAACCACGGAAAAGGAATACATTGCTGATTTTTTGACATGACACGGCAATGAATGCTGCTTTTACTTTTAGCTTCACAATAAAGGAGATTGAGGAATGTTGAAATCTTTATGCGTACCCTATGGATGTAAATGGAGGTGTAAACGTATAACTCATTACGTGCTATGAAAGAACGGGGCACATGTAGAATAATATGACAGAATATAAGAACGGAAATCATACGTAGTTATTATTATGCAAATTATGACAAAGTGGAAAGATTTTGCCTCTTTATTACATTTTATTCAGTTTTTAATGTTTTCATGATTATTTCATATTTTTTTTTCATGACAAATTAGTATAGATAATGATCACTGTTGTTTTACAAATCAGTACGATACAAATGTATAAATATATTTACTTTAGACACTGTTTTGTGATTGTGAAGAAACGCGGTGTGTTTGTCCCCCTTGAAAACGCTGACCACCTCATCGTGGTTTCAAGGTCCAGTACTCTACACGTTAGGGGAAGCAAAGAGTCAGCGCGCAATGGACAAACTTGCAGTGAGAGATATGAGAAAACCGCGGAGACGCAAAGTCTCTCATTTCAAGAGTGAAACGTAACGAAGCATATGCTGTGATGTGGCATACTTTTCTATCATCTGCGCCCTTTTTTTTTCTTTTTGAATGAGGGTGCGCATGCAAAAATGCATGTGTTTGATGTTTCCGTAGCGATGGAAATCAAAGCACGACAACGAATGAACTTTGACTAAAGAAATGTCCGATGTTTCAAAAAGTGGTACTTATGATAAATGGGATCAAAGAAAGTCGTTTATAGTCAATTCATCCAATCTTTTGTGTATATCATACGACAATATTTTACAATGAATATTTGCTTTAAAAAGATTAATTTTTTCGAAATTGTTTATGGATTAAAAAAAAAAAGCTATCTAAAAAAATTTCAAAAATACAATTTTGCAAACAATTTTGCAAAACATTACACACAGTAGGATATCTTGATTCCTACCATTTCTGTGTATAGTGTTTATTCTTTAGTGGATCATCGCGACAGAAGTGCTGATGACTAGTGAACGTATAATCTTGGGCTCTAAGGCCTCAAGCGTTCTCTTATTATCGACTACAAAGATAGGCATTGCTACTCACCGAATGATGTACGAAAGTACCTCATTCACAAACAATATACAGTTTTATGTTTCTGTATGAACACGTGTTCATACATCTTATTATTTGTTGACGATGACGTCACACTTGCCACTTGTACCTGTTGCGCGTCTTTTATGACAATGCATCACGCGTACCATTTTACCTTACTAATCTAACAAATATGCTGATTTGCATCTTTGATTAGTTTTCTATAGTCGGTGTAGCAATGCCTATCTTTGTAGTCGATAATAAGAGAACGCTTGAGGCCTTAGAGCCCAAGATTATACGTTCACTAGTTATGAGCATACAACAATGATTGTATGGTAAACTACTAAAAAGTAAACACTATACACAGAAATGGTAGGATTCAAGATATCCTACTGTGTGTAATGTTTTGCAAAATTGTTTGCAAAATTGTATTTTTGAAATTTTTTTTAAAAATCCATAAACAGTAAAAAATGAAAGTAAATATTCACCGTAAAGTTTTATTGTAAAGTATACGCAAAGAAAATTGCTAAATTGTTTGTAATCTATTTTTTCGACTACTGATTCTGAAAGATATGTGAATTTACGTTTTACATCTTTTATTATTTTGAAGAAGTACAAAACAACTGTACAGTGAAAAATGTTTGCATCGAAAAAAATTGATTTTATGTTTGACACCAAGACTCTTTACTGAACGGAATATATAGACACACAAAAAAAGCCTCATGTATTTTCTCTTCTTTCTTTTCTCTTTTTTTTTTAATCATCAAAAGATATCTTAGCTTTACAACATGTGAAAAGCATGATTCAAGAAACAGAACTTGTATTCATCAGGGGCTTATCTACCTATTCCAAGTAGGCTGTTACAAATGTAGGGTTACGTTTAGAATTAGGAATGAACTTAAAATTAGATGCGTTTGTCCTTTTGAAAAGGCGCTTTTTTTTTTTTAAATGCTGAAAAGTTCATTAACGAAACCTTATGGAGCAATACCTATTGATAACATAGGAAAGAGGATCTGATTTCTCAGAAGATTGTACGAGTGCTGTTATGAGTAAACTCATGCTCCGCACTTTGTCATTGTTACAGTTTTGATATTTTCTGGGACGGGATTTGCTTGCTTTATTTTCTTTTTCAAACAGTTTTTTTTTTTGTTTTCTGTGTACACAAAATTTGCTTTCAGGAAACTTTTCTTTAGTAAGTATTTCTTTTCTTTGTATTGCTTCTGTCATATCTTTTTTTTTTGATTTTCTTTTATGTCTTTTTTCCCCATTAGAACACATTCATACGTTACAATGAAGACCTCCAAAGTATTGTTTCTTTTCATTGCGTTTTGCTTTTTCGTACGCACATCATATGGAGTGGAAAGGCACACACTTTGTGAATTGAAATCCACAACGAATTGCAAAAACACATTTCAACACGTCATGCAGAAGAGACATATAAACGGCAATACGCTGCAAGATTCTGGTAATACTGGGACTGTTGCTTCTACTGCTACTACTGAACCTTCCGATGATGAAATCAACACTGCTACAACGGAAGCCAATAATAAGATAAGCGCCGCTGAAACAGAAACAAAAAAAATACAAAATGAAGCAGAAAGTGCGGTGACGAGTGCTGACAATGCGGAAAAGGACGAAGTCACAAAAGCAGAAAAGGCAAAAACGGATGTGGAAGCCATGACTGGAATCATTGATGCCGCGAAACAATATGTGGAAAAGGTGAAAACATCCGCGACAAAGGCACGAAGTGACATTGATGAAGCGAAAAGTAAAGCAAAAAGTGCAAAAGACAAAGCAGACGCGGAAGTAAAAAATGTTGAAACGGCAAAGCAGAACCTCGAAAGTGCAAAATCGGAAAGTGATAAAACCACTAAAAAAACGAATATAGAAAATGCGGGAAAATCGGCAGATGATGCAAAAACAAAGGCAAACGATGCAACCACAGACACAAATGCCGCAACAGCCAAAGTAGAAAGTGCAAAAAACGAAGCAAAGGGGGCACGAGTCGCATTCATCATTGTACAAACACTTATGGAGTCTGACAAAGCCACAAAGCAATGCAGTGAAGCCAAGACTCACCATGACGCTATTGCTGAGAAGCAAAAATCAATCGAAAGCATTGTAAAGGATTTTGATGAAGTTGTGAAGGAATGCTTCAGTGAAGCTAAGGATTGCGTGAATACACAGAAAAATATTGCAACAACCGCAAAGAGTGAAACAGATACGGCCGTAGCTAATGCCAAAACCGACTATAAAGCTGCGGAAGAGAAGAAGAAGGCCGCAGAAAATGCTGCCACAGCTGTGCCATCAAAAACTACAGTTGATGAAGCTCAAGCACAATTAGATGCTGCGAGCGCTGCTGTTAAGGAGGTCAGTGAGAAAGCTTCAAGTCTTCAACAATCACTTACAACAATAACCACAAGCGTGCAAAATGCAGAAAAGGCAAAGTACAAGGCAATGGTTATTGTTGCTTCTGCCAAGGTAGAAAGTGCCGTTACCACAATAACTCGCTACTCTGAACAGGCGGCGGAAAAGAAGAGTAAAGCGTCGACTTCTTTCGCTGAAATTACAACAGTAAAGGATCAACCACCAGAGGGTGTGTTGGATGAAATCAAGGAGCCACTTGGTAATGCTGAAAAAGCTGTGGAAGTTATCAATGAAAAAGAGAAGGAAATAGGCACCGCCAAAACAGAGGCGGAAAAATTGAAAACTACACTTCTTGCTTCTCACACTAAAATCGATTCGGAAGATTTGACGGCTTCGAACAGTACAGCAACAAACGCAAAAGCTTCTTCCACGAGTGCGGAGAAGCAATCACAAAGTGCGAATACGGCACTTGCCAACATTGTAACTTCAGCGGAGGCTGTCGAAAAGGCAAAGTACATTGTGAGTGCTATTGTACACGCTGCAAAGGCTAAGAGGTTATTCAATGCAGTCATCACAGACCAGACAGAGGTGGAGAAGATGCGAAATGACGCCAATGGTGTTGTTACCGCACTTGAGGGAATGATAAATACTTTGTCCGATAATAAGGTCAAGAGGGAATTATCGGAGCAGCATAAAAATGCAAAAGCTGCTCTTGCATTAATTGAAGAAAGTGTAGGGACTATACATTCAATAAAACCAGTTGCTGAAGGTCAAATGAATAACGCAAAAAGCGCAGCGGATGCCGCCAAAACAAAGGATACCATAAATGATGCGAAAGCGCAGTCCGACACCGCGAATGCGTCTGCTATAGCTACCGAAACTGAGACAACAAAGTCTGGCAGTGCACGAACAAGCGCGAAGCAAGAAAGCGTAAAGGTACAGATATCCAAGCTCACTGCACTTACTATTGTGAATGCGTCCACGGCACAAATATCTTATGAAACAACCCAACGCGATTGTGATGCCGCGCTGCATGCAAAGACGAATGCAGCAGCCATGGTAAAGGAAATGGAAGGTATGTTAACAACATCTTCTCATAGTATCCAAAGTGACCTCAAGGCACAACTCTCTGCTATGAAAGAGGCCATGGGAATCATAGAAGAGAAAATTCGAGAAGTGCAAACAGCAAATACCAACGCAGAGCAACATAAGAACACCGCCGTGACAGCCTCGGAACAGATAAAGCTTAAAAGCACACTGGAGGACGCGAATACGCAATCCCAAACCGCAAATCATGCCGCTGCATCGGCTAAACAACAGGCAGCAGCGGCGACCAACGGACTCTCTGTCATTCAATCCAATGCAGAAAAAGTGCAGATGGCCATGTACACAGCCAAATGCATCCTTGCAAGTGCCAACACCACATCAATGTGGCATACGATCCTAACAATCACAAATAGCGTCTCAGAGAAACGAAATGCCACACTTTTCACTCTAAAGGAGATGCGGGAAATGCGAACACGCATCTCACCTTCATCGGAAGGCGCATTTTCCGCGCAATTGACCATCGTCGAGGACGCCCTGCGCGCCATGACGGAGTATGAGAAGGAAACCAACGCGTCATTACGCACCGCAGAAACGGAAAAGACCAAAGCAGCCACGGCACTTCAATCCATTACATCCATAGCAGATGGAAACGTGCGTGCGGCGCACACACACTCCGAGAGCGCCACAAAAGCCGTCGCCAATACAGAGATGGCCGTTAACACCGCGAGACGCGCGTTGAATGGCGTGACCGATTTGGAGGTAGCCGTCACCAATGCAAAAACAAACTCTGTGGAAATGATGCGTACTGCAAACGAAGAGACAAAAGGCGTTCGTGCAGTCACACCACAGAAAGGGGAAACGCCGTTTGCACCAACGCGGAATGCACCGATTATTGAAAAATCCGCACAAACAGAAACACAAAAGGACGGAAAGGAAAAGGGCGACTCGAAGGACGAAAGTGTGCATCGCGCCGTGAGCGGAGAAAATGTGGAGGAGAGGGAAACGGAAAGGCATGACACGAATCACTCCGATAGCGTCCAAGGTGAACACCAAAGCCAAGACAAAGAGCATTCACAAATCGAAGAGAGTAAAAATGCGGAATCAGATCAAATGGCAACGAATCGGAATACGTTCACGAAACCATCCCGAGACATCAGTACAACGCATGCAGTGTACGTACATATGCTGCAATGCATAATCGTATTGTTCACAGCAGCCTATATGGAAGCAGTTTATTAATTAAGGAATTTACTGAGAGAAACAAATCACTCCAAAATAAAATAATTATACTTACGTTTTTAAAAAAGTGTGCATGTTTTGCCACAATAACATATTACAAGTCATTGCTGTTTTTTCTGTTATCAGATTCTTTTTTTTTTTGCATTTTTGCGTTTTTTGTAAAGTGAGTTTGAAATATATAAGACTTTCCTGTTGAGAAAAAAATTTTGAATTTAATCTTTGGAATCTACATTCATATTTTTAGCAAGCACATCTAATTGTTTTCATGCTGTGAGGATTGTGAACACCTTTTTTTTTTTCGCATTAGTATGCCAATTATGACGATGCCAAAAATTGTTGTCGTAATTGTGTGTATTGATTATTTTATTTTTCGTTTCTTCCCATTTTTCTTTTCTTTATTTTTTTTTTTCCATAAATGTGTGAGACGTTATCTTTGGTAGACAAAAGGGTTGCTTATGTCAACGCGTTACTTTCGTAGCTCTGAAATGTTTACTTTAGAGGAAATAGGAGGAATAACGATGGAAAGTATGTCATGAGAGAGTACTAATCGTTACATTACGCTTTGCTTTTAGGATTAAATGATTTCTTTTTACATCGGGAAATGAACCTCCACTGGATTATGAGCATATCGGGAGGTGTAATGCAGGAACCCTTTTATGGAAGCAAAGCGCCGTTACAAGGTTCAAATCTTGATGATTCTGTTTAATTAAACCTTTTGTAATGGTGAACATCTCTTGTGTTTCTTCCTTTTTCTTACGATGTATGATGTAATCCATTTGTTGTGTATCGATGTTTCATGAGCACGGTGGTCTAAGCTGGCGTGCGTTCCGCTCAGCATACATGCTGCTCAAGTGGTGGCACTGTTTTACCTTAACGATGCGAAATGTTTGGTGTCGTGATTCTGTGTGCGCTTCAGTGTCTCTCACTGCGTCAGATGAGATTGACAAAAAGGGTGTGCGTTTGAGGCCCACGTGCGGAATGTTGTGTATTACTGCAATGGGCACTTTATGTCTTTGCGTTGTATTGCGGTGCGCATGATGGATTGATTTTTTCCTGATCCTCTAGTTGTACTTTTGAATTGATTTGTTTTTTATGAAGTGTATTGCATTGGGAGGACATGTAAAACCATGATTTAACAGCATTGAACTTTAGAAAAAAAAATATTTAATATGTTTCTTTGTGTGTATTTGTGATTGTAAACGTGTTTATTGTTATTTATTAAAGGTTAACTAGTTAGTGACGGTTTACGATTTGATAGGTACCACTTTATCGAGTGTCTGTTTAGTTTTTCCATGTTGCATTTCTTTTACTTATGGTTATAGGTTTCTGTGTAAAGTGCAAGTGTTTGGAAACACGCTCTACCTACCTCTTTCGTCTCGAAAGGGAGGCATTGTAATGGCGCTTTTAGCTCTTTTGTTTGTAAATATTTTAGTTTCAAAATATAAGTTTGGAGTGAATCTTATGGTTTTGAGTCCGTTTTTTGTAATGGAGTAATTTTTGTTTAGTTTTCTGTTCTATCTGCGAAATATTTAATTTTTCGTTTTCTTCGTGATTTTAATTATGTAAAAAAAGGAAAAAAGTTATTTACGATTTAAGGAAATATTAAGTCATGGGAATATTCTACATTCTTGGTTTTGTGGCGCTTGTACTCTGTGCGTCTGACGTGCACTGTTTCCCGAGTGTAAATAAGACGTCCACACATCAGCCATCATATTTAAAAGAGCAGAGAGAAGATTTTCATGATCGCACTTGTACTACAAATTGTTCTGTACGAGAGGTGAATGCATCAGTGAAAGATGGACAAGGTAATGAGGGGATGAATAAAGGAGAAATGTCTGATGATTTTATTGCGGCAAAGAAACATGTGGATGAAACGAATGATGCTGTAAGAAAAGTACAGCTCAATTTACAAAACAGCTTTGATGATTATCGCAACTCCAAGCAAAGAAATAGTTTTGAAACCAATTCAAAAAGACACTCTCTCACAGCTGAGTTATTGGAAGCTAAACCAGGAAGAAAACGGAGGAATCTAAAGACTACTGGGAATGAAATGCGTCTCTTACTTGAAGCGGAACAACTTAAAAATTACATTGCCGATCTTTCTTCTAAGGTTTCAAAAGCTGTTGGCGAATTAAAGAATATCCAAGAACGCGTATACCGGCATTATGAACTTGCGAAAGTTAATCACACCCTGACACCATTTCCTATATTAGAAAGCTATTTTAAAATTTATGATGCTTCCGTAAAACAGATGGTACTTTTCACAAATGAAGTATATGAAAAAGTACAGAAGAAAGTAGCAGGATTATACGTCGGTTTGGTAGACATGGACCGTGGGTATTATTCCAGATATCGGAGTATTGCTGATATTAATTTCAAGTATGGTTTAAAAAATATTAAAGAAAGTGTAGATAGCGCTCAGATATATTATAGTTCTTCTTTACATACCTTGAGAGAAGCTACATCCTTTCTACGACGCTTTGAATTAACATTCTATAGGTACATGGCGTAAAGACTTTATAATTTATGCCTTCACAGATCATATATAAAAAAAGGAAATGTAATAAGTAACAATACGACACCTCAGAAAGATTTTATTACATATACAAAAAAAAATTGTGTTTTATGTGATCATGTAATAAATAGTTTTGCAGGATTGCTAAATATATTCTGATCATAATCTAATAAACTTCACTTTACTTCTTTTTTTTTTGTTGTGTGTGTGCTTTGATAATTTTTTTAAAAATCCCGTAAATGCACACATATATGTATATGTCCGCGCATTTCTGTATTCTTTTTCGTTGACATATTTTTACTTT
>JASANV010001271.1:0-15015 GCA_030849715.1 Trypanosoma mega | reverse complement strand
ATGTCCATATCGTGTTGCGCGTCGCCGCGGTAGCAATTACCGAGTTTTTAATGTATAAACAGCGAATGTGGGCACATCAACCCTGGACTGACAGCAAACAGCCAATCATTGTCATCTTTAACATGAGTCCAATCTTTGCATTACACGATGGAATGGATGATGAGGCTGTCCGTACAGTTTTTGGAGCTCTTGAATCCCCGCAGCGCTCTGAAGGAAAGAGCTTCGCGCCACACAATGGCGAAAAAAGATCTAAAACAAACACTATCCGTTTGCATTAAAGTGGACTGCACCAATTTGACCCTAAAAGTGCAGTACAGAAGTAGTAATAACGGACCGTGGCAAATCTGCACGGATGAAAAAGGGCGACCGTTACAAACCCCTCCGAATGTCTTTGTATGTCCATTGTTCTTTGAGTTTTGCCCGAGAAAAATGAAAATGCACCTCACCCCAATGCCGACTGCGTCCGCAACGAGGACATCCACCGTTACGAAAACACTTCCGCCCACGCCGACGCAAACGGCAACACACACCTTCTCGTCTTCACCTTCCCTCACCGAAACGCGGTCTCTTTCAGCCACACGCACTCAAACAATGCCCATTCCTTCGCAACCGAAGCGAAAAGTTCGCGAGGACGGAAAGGGAGAAAGTATCCCACCTATTGGAATAGTGAACAAGGAAGAGGAGTGAGAGGACACATGAGCCAATGAGAAAAAGAATACGGAATCACATGTCGCGCCTTCTTTTGACGTCAACAACACCGGACAGAAAAATTGGAGTTACGTTTGTGCATTCTCATTCACGTGGTCTTCTTCTTGTGCGATGCTTTTCGTCACGTTACGTTTTTTTCTTTTTAACGTGAAAGATACATTGTAATAAAAAAAATAATTCTTCTGCGCATTCATCAGATACATGATGAAATAGAGTATTTCTACATAATTGGAGCGAAAGAAGTGAAAAATTTTTAATTTTGAGAATAATGATTATGAGAAAATCAATTTTTTGAAAAAGGTATCCGTTACACAATTTTTTTTCATCTTTACCGCTCGAAATTTCTTTTGGCGCTGCTTAAACGTTGAGTGATAATAACTTCAGAAATTACTTTTCGTCTGATTGTGTTCTTTATTTGCTCCCGTTACTGAGAGGAAGAAACGTTTTGCATTTGCAGTAAATCACTGGAAAGGTTTTCTTTTCATCAGAGATTAAGAGAGGAACCATTTTGTATATGGATTTCATTCTCTTTATGTCGCTACTGTGGTTAATTTTGTTTGCAAAGAAAAGACGTAAAAGTAAAAGAATTGTGAATCTGAATAATGGAAAAATAAGACTAATTGCTAATTTAGAAATGAAAAAATTATTTTCATTCTTCTTTTTTCTGTGTTTACTACAAGAAAAATATGTGTTCATATGTGACGAACACACGATTACCTTTAACTGCAAACAGTGCTGCGAAAACTTCTTCTCAGCTTTTTTCTTTAAAATACTCTTTAAAAGGATGGTTGTATTTTTGTTACTTAATGCCTCTTGGTACGCTTTTTTGCAATTAGTTTTTTGTTGTACATTGTAAGCTTTTGTTTTTTATTGTTTTTTTCTTGTTTTTCATTTTTGATTTTTTTGTCCCACTTACGTGTCTTTGTGTGTACAGTATCATTAGATTCCTCTACAACACTCGTTTGTGTCAGTTAATGCGATTTGTATGGGCTGTTTAATGAATAGGCAAAAATAAATGCTTAATAGAATCTTTCGATTCAATCATTTGGTTTAATTTGTATTTGATCTTTACGTGTAAAAGCATTTATCGTTTGTATCGGATAAGGAGAGTTTGCTCTGCATGGCGTGTGTTTTTGGATGTGGTGTACTTTTTTAGACATGACAAATATGAAAACTTTTACATCTCTTTCTTATAATGTGATGAAAAACGAATAGTGTTCGTTGCTTTTATTATCTACACAAAATGTTGAATTGGTTGCTTTTTATAATCATCGACGCATGACGTTTTTTTCTTTTGTTTCAGTTTTCATTTTTTGTTTTTAAGGACATGGTTTATGAGAGGTGAACTTTCATCCTGAAGAAATACACTGCGTCCAATTGGTTTGCGTTTCACTACTTGGCATTTTTGTAGTTTGTTGCAACTTTCTTGTTTCACTTTTTTGTTTGTGTCATTGAACGATGATGAACGCGTACATATCACGAGAGAAAAGTTTTTTTTTTAAAGGAGTAAATTCAGAATTGCACTTAATAATACTTTTATAAACGCACTAAGTCTCTCTTGCTTTGCTCAGTGTGACTACAAAAAAGTTATTGTTTATTAAACGAGTGATGTTAGAGTTGGTTTCACGGAATTACTTTCACTGATGCGTGATGAAGTGCTATTTTTAACGTCATTACTATTGATATAAATTTTTGGTCGCCGGGTTTCATTTTCTTTCTCTTTGTTCTTTTGCAAAGTTGTGTGTTTTCTCCGCATGCTGAATTACAATGACATGCATTTTGTGTTTTGATTCATTCTTTTTTTTTTTTTTGACATAACATTATTTCGTACATTAATGAAAAATTTATTTTCTGTTTGTACTTCCGCTGTCCTTTTTTTTTAATTACCAATTCTTCTTTTTGTTTTTATTATTAAATTATGACGTTCTTTTCTCATTCTACACGTCTGTCTATAGGTGAAGAGGTAAACAACACGTTGTTCCAAAGAACTTCTAAAATATGGCGCCACGATTAGCCATTCGTGTAATGATGTGTGTCTCAGTGTGTATGATTTTGTATTTATTTATGTGGGATTGTGTAATATCCGATGAAGCTAACAAGACTCTACGAAGTGTGCATGTCATTGTCAATAATACCTCAGTTTCCGCTGAAAACGCTCTAGAAAGGTCCCAATTCGCTCAGTATATTGCTTTGCATGAGTTCCCGCTACTTGAAGATCGTGTAAAAGAGGCTTTACAAGATGCGAGAGAGCGATTGTCTGTTGCATCTGTCGATGAGGTGTCCATTTTCAACGAACAAATGGCCGTTTTGAAGTTTTACGATGAACAAAAAAACACGAGTCTCAATCCTAATAGGGCAGTCACTAAAGCGACACTGTTGGAAAAGGAGATTAGTCACCTTCGTCAAAAGCTGTATACGTTATTGCAAGAAAAACAAACCTGCAAAAAGTATGATAAGTGCGCAGAATTAAATGCAAAAGTTGACGAAGTACGTTTACAGGCGCTTCAGTTGAATTTAAGGATAGAAGTGGTTCATAAAATGGCGGAATTTATCATCTCATTTCTGAGGAAATTGAACAATGTTTTTGTGGATGCAAAGAGCCTAAAGTAAAAAAGGTGACACAATTTCAAATGCGATTCGAATCACCGCATCATACAATTTTGTGGATTGGTTTTCAGTACATCCACGGAGAGCGAAAACTAGAGCGAGAAATTTCCCCCTCCCCCCCAAAAAAAAAAAAAAAAGAACTGAAATAATATGTCAAACCGCACACATGTAATGCAAGCGAAAGTATCTCCGATTGGATGCATAACTTTGAAGAGACCTTTCAATCCGCAATGCATTACGCGTACAGTGTTCTTTAGATGATAAAGAAAATAAAGCGATCAAAAAGCGTATAGAGCAAAAAAAAAATATGTGTCTTGTATTTTGCGTTTGCTCGTTACAACAGCAATCAAAGAAAAGACACAAGGTATCAGGAAGTGGAAATTAAAAAAAGTAAAGTACGATATGCGTTGTATAAATGAAACAAGAATCCCATCAGGTGTTTTAAAACGCATTAAATGAAAAAAAAAACGAAAAGAACAAAAAGGCAAAAATAAGAGTTAAAGACCATTTTGGAATTATTGATGCTTCGTGCGTGGGGACTCAAGTAAGCAGTTGCAACCATTATACAAACAATGAAAGGTATAATGCATCATAACGCGATTATTCCCGACCTTGTCGTTCCAAAATGGTAATAATCAAAAATTCGTCATTTCGAAAATCCATATCTAAGTATATATTTATACAGAGATATGGAACGGTTTGAATGAGGCGACATTGTTTTTTGCTGATTTTTTTAAAGAATTGAATAAATACTCAATATTTTCCTGTGAATCCTTTTTACCTCCGAGTCTGTGGTCTAAAGAAATTTTCCTTTTAAAAAGGTTTCTGTTGTCTGACATGTATTTTACAGTTCGTCAAACTCTTCTATTTGAAAGATAAATCGTGATATGATGATTGCGTACAGATGTCAACCTTTTTTTATTTCTTTTTTTTCAATATTGTATTGACTAGGAGAGTTGGTTGGCAAATTAAAAATGTGGTTATCCAAGCCAGATTGAAAAGTTTCATTCTTTAATTCTTTTTAAAGGCTTCATTTTTTTTTTCCATTGTACGAATGGAGTATGATATAGTTTCTTAATCAATGACAGAAATATGTTTCGGAAATATGAGTTTATTTATAAGTGATATTTATGTGATGCTTTTTGTGCAGTAGATTACTCTTGTGTTGTCAAATTTGTGCAGAACACGGCACAGGTATTTAAAAAAAAAAATGTCCTTATCCGTGTTAATTTTTTTTTTTTGCAAACAACGAGATCTAAATGTTTTTACGATTTCTTTACTTAAAGACAACTTCATAAGAATCGAACGGATTTCTCTTTTCATTCTTTCCGTTGGATAAAGTAGCGTAAAAATGTGCTCAGTTTCAATGATGCTTCATGGATTCATAATTCATAAACTGCCACTTTTGTATCGCTGCATGTATAAATGGATGAATGTTAAGTTCCGTTACACCATTGCGATGTTAGGTCGTACTTTGTGTTACTGTTCAGTGTGTGTTTTGGCGCATTTTTATACAGTTTCATCTCTCACAGCGTGTGTCATTTGTATGCATCTTTGTGTTCCATCGTTTGCTCGAGAACTTGGCGGAGTTTTGCAAATTTTTTTGCTCTTTTTGTTTTTCAAATGATTAGATTTGTTATCAAAGAAGAGCCAAACAACCTACAAAAAAAAACCCTTTTTTATTGTCACTATGATCGGGAAAAAGAAGTCTTTTCCTCCATTTTGGGGAGCAACTTTCTCTGGCATCTTGCCTCTTCTCCTTCTTGTGTGCTGCACAACCAATGCAATGGCAGAATTCGGCTGTATGTATGACGAGATTATGAGGTTGAATGGTCCAGAGTCAGTCGTCGTTGTGCAGAATTTACCTAAAACAGACGTAAACACGGGTCATTTGTACACAGCCATGACGGCTGAAAACAATGAATGGAGTCCAATACGTATCTTCGTCTCTTCTGAGGATTTGAGTCTGTCATCGAAGTTTTGCACCGCCGACGGAGTCAAAAGACGCGAAAAACGCCCGGATTTTTTGGGAAGCCATCGTTCATGTGACACGAACAGTGTGCTTACAAACGAAAAGAAGGAAATCCTTTTAAAAAAACTAATCCCAGCAACCATTAAACTGCACAGCGAGCGTCTGATGGTTCAACCTGTGCGTGGAAATCTCATTGTTCCCAAACTGGACGGAACGCGGTGTGCGCACTTCACTATTCCCGCCACACACCAAACGGAAGGCGTACCAAACGCGGATAAAGTGCTCTATGTGGCCGCCCCGCCTGGTCCAACATGGGCCGTCACTTGCGCCGCACTTGACACACAAAAGGGACGCCCAATTGCCTCTGCCATGTCTTTTGCGGCTTCACTCATTGCGTTGACGCATGAAAGGGTGCGAACGTGTGCGCATGAGTTGGCACATGCTCTCGGGTTTAACTACGAGAATATGCTGCAACATGGACTCATTGAGAATGTTACGGATATCCGTGGCAAGAAACACAAGGTGAGTGTGGTTATTGGTGACAAAACAAAGGAAGCGGTCCAAAAGCACTTTAATTGCAGCTCAGCTACTGGAATGGAGCTGGAGGATGAGGGACCGAAATGGTTTCCCGGCGCGCATTGGGAGCGACGCAACGCGAAGGACGAATTGATGAATGCATACGTTGGAATCGGACTTTACACTGCCCTCACCATGTCATTTTTTGAGGATCTCAAGTACTACAAGGCACAATGGGGAATGGAGGAGCCCATGTCATGGGGATCTAACGCTGGCTGCGATTTCTTGGAGAAGAAATGCATCGAGAATGGACGCAATCCGTTTCCTGAAATGTTTTGCACCGAATCCAAATGCAATCAAGTCAGCTGCACATCGGACCGAATGGCTGTGGCAGAGTGCGATTTGGAGAAGCCAAGGGAATCCTTGGCGGACTATTACCAATACTTTGCGGACCCAACCTTTGTTGGTGCGCGCCTTGCGCTGACGGATTACTGTCCCATCATCACAGATCAGTTGCAATTTTGCACGAACACATTCGCTAAGGATCTCATGTCGAGGAGTGGAAGTCTTGTTGGTGAATATGCGCGCTGTCTGAAAGGTGATGCATTAAAAATTGACGGACGGACAATTGGGGATGTCTGCGCGGAAGTGCGATGTAATGTGAACAAAACGGTTCACGTGCGATACCTCGGAGATGAGGAGTATTATGAATGCACCGAAGGAAAGACTATTACACCAACCGCTACATTTTCTGGGGGAAGTATCAAATGCCCCAAGTTTGAGGAAGTGTGCACAGTCGGAAAGCATGGCGAGAGCCTCGTTACTATGCCCGAAAATGAAAACTAAATTTAATGTTTACCTAAATCATTGCATTTTTATCTTCATTTGTGGAGGATTTTTGAAGATAGTGAGAGTGTATAGACGCGGGAGATAAACACTAAAGTGACACTTTGATAAACGGATGTTTAAATAAAACCATCAGAAGACAAATATTAGGTTGGAATATGAGACAACGATAATATACAGTGAGATAGGCAGATTCTCAAGATCCACTTGAAATATCCAATTGGAATTTCTTGAATATTGACCAAAGTAGTATTGCCTATACGACATGATACTACACAAATACAGTTACTCGAAAAGACTCCGTTGTTTCATTGAGTGATTTTTTTTATGGAAAATTATTGAATATAAGTTTTGAAAATTGTTTTTCCAAAGTAATTTTTTTTATTATTTGATCATATGGAATTCACTTCACTTTTTTTTTTGTGTGTGTGCTCTTGTCAGTGTCTTTTGTTTACACTTCACTTGGAAGGAGCACTGGGAAGGAAAACAAAAACAAAATATAAACAAGTTTCGTTATTCTCTCAGAAACGCCGACGCTTGTAACAGAAGAAAAAAATTTTTTTTTTTTTTAGTTTTCCTTCAGTCCATATAAGCAGTTTTTTTTTTTTATTGCGGAGCTGTGCTGAAATGAAGAAAGCAGTGAATTCATTTTTTTCAACCTTCTTTGCATTCTCTGTGTTCCTTGATTCACATCATTTTTCTCCTTTTGAAATGATGAAAAGAACAGTGAATGGACATTTGAAATGAAAGTATTCACACAAATTTCTTTTTTTTGAAGTATATGCATTTTTTTTTTTTACTTGCTCGTTTCTTTTTATTTTTAATTTTTAATTTTTTTACAATATTGCATTTCTTTTTTTTTTTTCGTAATCGCAAAGAATCTGGTGATAAAAAATTCTTACTGCTCTCCATGTTACGTAAAAATGATAAATTTTTTCTTCTTATTTTTTATAGCTTTGAACTTCACTCTGCTATGATGTCATCAAACTGCTTGCGAAACAAAAGTAATTTGAAACATCCGCTTTTATCGTTTCATATAGTTTTCTGTTTATGTGAATTCATGTGCCATGCCAGTTTAATTGCTTTTGCGCAATTTATTAGAGACATTATTGACCTTTAAAAGCTATTCCGTAATGCTTGGGTGTGACCGATTGAGGTAAAGCAAAAAGGATTTATTTATTTTTTAGCGGAAAAAAAATGTACAAACACTCAGTTTTTTTTTTTGAATGCAAGGTCTTTTTGTGACGATTTAAAGTGCGCTGTAGAATACTTTGAAGTGCCAATCTTCATGTGAAGGGTGCCCTTCACTGTGCAACGGAGAAAATACATTCGGTTAAGACGAGAAAAGGCCTTTTCTCTGCTGCGCAGTGCGATGCATACCAAAAAAGAAAAGAAAAATCACATCTGCGGCCATAAACTGTGATTAAATGGATGTTGCGATGACATAAAAAAGTGAATTAATCTATTTCTTTAAGCAAAACACAAAAAAATGGATTTGTGTGTTAACGCATCAATCTGGTTAAGTAATAACCTCAATGAGGTGAAAGTTCGCTATGCACAAGGAGTGAAATGTCAATGGAAAGATCTTCTTGGTCCAATCCAAACTTATGAATACGGTGATCCACTGCATGAATGCTGCAGTTCTAAGGAGAGATTCTTTTGTAAAAGACGATAAGCCAGAGGTGTGAACTACGTAAAGAAAAACCGTAAAGTAGCGCCAATGAGAAGAGCATAATGGTTATCATATGCCGGAGGTAGTGCTAGTGAGAAAAGGACACAATACTCAGTGTTATGTATGTTTTTTTTTCTTTTTCTTATTCTGCTCAAATACTAATGTGGAAAGTCACCGTGATGGTTGATAAGTAACTGATGAGAGAAGTTGCGTTTTTTTTTCTTAGTTCTCTGCTATTTTTTTTCACCTTTTATGTGTTCACAAATACTACTTATTCTTGGGCTAAGCTAATATATATACATATTGTTTTTCTGTGCTCTGTGATCGATTTGGTGATCTTTGAAGGAATTCACAATGGTGCGTCATGTGGAACATTTTTTGTACGTGAGTTGTTGTTTTTCCCTCTGTAAATAGATTGTACCATTAGTAAATTGAAAAATATATTTTTGTTTTTGTTTTGATCAGGACAAAAAGATAATAATAATAACAATAATTGAGTTTTGTATGATCAAATAGAGTCCTAAACGAAATATAGAAAAAATGTAATTTTTTTTTTCTTTTTGGAATTTTCTTTAATTCTTTTTTGCAATGTTATGTCAGACTGACATTTATTTTTGTTTCCTAAATCTTCTAAATTGACGGTGGCAGAAATGACTACAACTTTGGCTAAGATTCCCAATGGTTATTTAGGCAAAAAGAAAAATTAACATTTAGGTATCTAAAATCCACAATGGGATATATTTGATCATTAAAAAGAGAATGGAGTTAAGTTTTCGCGAAGGCCAAACAGCACAATTTTGTATTAACTTACTCTTTTTTTTTTTGCTTTTTCTTTTTAATTATCTGTATTTTTCTAGTCCATTTTTTTTTTTGTCTTTCATCAATCATGACTTTTTTTTTTATGATAATGGAATACATTTTCTACTTTTTATGGATTTTTTTTTGTTGTGTAATGTTTATTTTGATTTTATTTTTTAATTTTACTTTTGTCTGTGAATCACTGTCTTCATCTTATCGGAGTGTGTACGTTTGTGCCTTATTCTGTCGTCTTTTCTCCTTGTTTTTCTGTTATCGATGTACACACACACACGCACGCACGCACGCACAAGAATAGCATAACGCTTCCAATCCATTTTTCATGTCCACATTCAATCGAAATGCGTTGGTTGTGTTTGTTTCCGTTATTCTCTTTTTCGGGAGTTTAGCGATGATCATCATTGGATCCGTTATTCCTTTGGGTGGGCTCGACAACGACGACGATAACGAACGGAAAAAATACATTACACGGGGGATACTGGTACTTAGCTTTTCACCCGCACCGATTATTATCATGTTTGTCATGATATGGTTCTCCTGCTGCCATCGCCAACGGGTGTCAAACTGTGCCTTCAATACATACTTTACTTTTTTTATCATCTTTTTTGGTGGAGGTTTTCTTGCCATGTTTGTCGTTGGAATCAAGTATTTTGCGGATGGTTTTCCCTCGAAGCGTTTAATCGCCATTTTACTCGTTTCTCTCTCCCTCATTCCACTCGCCGTGGCGACTAGTTTTCCCATTTACTGTTGTAGCCGCCGAAAATGGCAAATTCTGCATGATGAAGATGAACAAGATTGCGCAAATGGACCGAACACCTTGCAAAACAAGAATGCACATCATGAGGATGCACTTCTATTATAGAGGGAGGACAATGTTGTCTAAAGTAGGATTCAGTGAGATATTGGTTGATCTTCCCTTCTTTTTTCCCTCCCCTACAGTGCATTTGTGAGTTGCCATGTAATGTGAACACCACACGAAGTGTCTTCTTTTTTTTTTTTGTCGGATACTGTTTCGACATTTAACTTATCAGATGTGAATGGAACAAAACCCATTTCTTATAGACAACACAGTATATTATCATTTATTTTTGCGTGTTAGACCTGTGATTGTACAAGAAGCACAAATGATAATTCTCTTCAGTACGAGTTAGCAGAATGTGTTTTTGTTGTTTGTTCATTTTCTCTTCAAGATTGCCATCTTTTTTGTTATTTTTGAAACCTTTGTTTATTTGTAAAATGATTTCTGATTTATTTATTTTTTTCTTCAAAATATATATATGAGCAAATAGTCAAAAAGGAAACAAGCAAAGCAACATGGACTTTCTTTCCTCATTTTTCTGACGATCCAAGCGAATACTACATCACACTGTATTTCTCTGTGGTGTGTGTTGCTCTAATGCTTGGACAGTGCGTAGCACTCTGCTCGCGCTTCTTTTTTGTTTTTTCATTTCTTCTTCTTATTTGAATATTCTTATAAGTAAAGATTTTTTTTTGTTGAGTCGTGTAATAAGGGAAGGGCCAAGTGTGTTGTTCGCCTCAATGGTCGAATTTGTCATTTGTTGCTCCCATTCACCGTGCATTCCTTTCGCCTTGCAGCTTTGCTCGCGCATCATTATCTGACTGGTGTGGGGCACGCGTTTTGGGGTTACTTTTTGTTTATTTCTTCTGCCTGATGTGATCGTGACTTGCATGGTGAGTGTTTAAGAAATGCGCAAGTGTTTTTTTTTTTTTGAATGATTGCCCTTAGCCATGCGAACGTCGTTGTGCGACTTTGAATTAGTCTTGTGTGGTGTTGTTTTTGTGTTAACTCCAAAATATTTACTGTTTGGAGGGAACGTGGGCTGTGCTTCGTTGCTGTACTGCTGTGCGCGTTGGTGGTGCGAAGGAGAGACGTGTTTTTGCTTCTCTTGGTGGTGGTGTGTACGTGAGTCTCTGTCATGCCGTGCGTTCGTTGGCGACTGGATTTATCTTCTTTACTTCTCTTACTTTTGATGTTTGCTGTGTGTACTAATTTTCTTTTTAGTTGTGTGTGTGTGTGTGTGTTCGTGTGTGTAAATGACGGGGCTGTTGTTCTTATCTAGGTGTATATATGCGTCTCTTGTTGAGTTACATAATCTCTTTGTTCCGTCTGTTATCATGCTCACACATAAATAATAGTATAAGACTTACAAGTCATGCCCATGTCTAACTGCTGCCGCTACGCGTTGGTTTCGATCGGCTCCACTATCCTCATTTGTGGCAGCGTGGTGATGATCACTATGGCACTGGTTGTGCGTTTTGTTCTCAATGACAACTACAATTACTGCTATGGAGGATATCCGTACGGTCGTTACTGTTACCAAAGCGAAAAGTTAACTGAAGAAAATTTAGTCATTTCGACTATACTATTGAGCCTTTCACCCATACCCATTGTTTCCACGTTTATCATGATATGGTTCTGCTGCTGTCATCGTCAACGGGTATCAAACTGCGCCTTCGATATATACTTCTTCTTCTTTATTTTCTTTTTTGAAGCAGGTTTCGGGGTAATGGTTGGCCTTGGTATTTTAGGTCTTTCGGATGAATTTGTGGGTGTGGCAACGGGCGTCGCACTTCTTTGCCTTTCAATTATTCCTTTATCTGTCGCCGTTGGCTTCCCCTTGTACTATTGTCGCCGCCGACACAAGTTTATCCAAAAAGATGAAGACGAGGTAAATCAAACAGACGAGGGTGAACGCATTTCAACGAATTTGACAGAGTCTAATTCTCCGATAGGGAATGCGACCTCACCATTCAGCCGCGAACTGCCCCAAAATAAAGGTGAAATGAAACCAGTGGAGATTGATGTCACTGATAACGCATCACCAAGCACAAAGTGAGGTCTAATTTTTCTTTGATTTCTCGAAGCTATAAATGGTGTTACAGTGTAGCTCTGGATGGCTTTTCGTTACAGACACGGCGCGAAGTGTCGCCTCGCTGCGACTACTGTATGCACGTGCGCGTTGCCGGCTGTGACTGAAACAGTTCCCATAAACTGAAACCTGGACGCCCTTTTCTTTTTCCGAGTTGGTTTCTTCAAGTTTTGCGTGCACAGGTAACACGGATTATTTGCTTTCCACTACAGGTCACCTGGGTACACCTTTCTTCTGTAGTTTCGTTTTTTTTTCCAAATTTTTTCCTCTTTATATTGATTGAGGAAGATACTTTTTGCCTTAAAAAAAGAAAAAAAAATTTCTTGTTGTATCAAAAAAAAAAAAAAAGTTTCTGTATGTATTGGCCTGTCATAACAACCTTATCCCTCAGCACAATGCCTTTCTTTGTTTTACATAGAGTGAGTGGCACGCAACTCCCCATGAGCCTCAATAAGCAGCCTTAGTGCTTGAAGTGTATTTTCTTAATTCGCTGGCTTGTTACCCTGTCAGGCATCAATCGCGGTGCGAGTAGTATTTCTTCTTCGCCGCTTCAATATCAGCGGCCCGCGACATGTTTTCCTCTTTTTTATTGTTTCTTTTTTATTTATTTATTTATTCGTTGACAGCGATAAAAAGCGCAAATGAGCGTCTTTTTACAAATTATGCTAAAAGTTTATTAATTAGCAGATTTCGAGTGTAAATGGGGTATAAAAAAATATAAGCATTATGCGAGGATGATGTTAGTTCTTTTGGTACAGTACATTTTATGATGAATGTACAAAACTAAAATTGTTCTCCTCTCCTGTCTTTCTTTTCATTAAATTTTGTCTTTTTGTCGTCTAATGCGCAGATGGCTGTGTTTATTATATGCGGTTTATGCAATGGACATGCCTTCTCATACTGAGAATATCGTTCGTTTCAATTGTTGTTTCTCTTTCACTGTGCGTTAATACTTTACGTTCTTTTCTTTTCTCTGTGTTCTTTTCTTTAGGTTTGTAATCTTTCTTTCCCACCCGCCAGTTCCATGTCCTTACTATTTCCTCTTTTCATGTCGCATAGCGCCAAGGCACTGTGAGGTTCCACCGCCGAATGCGGAGGTGTGTGCGGAGGAAGAAACCGGCAGTCTATTTTCGCAATCCCGAAAAGCACTTCTCCCTCTCTCTTTTTGTTCTTCCCATCTGTCTGTTTATCAGTAGGACTGCTGAGTTGTGACTGTTTTGCAATGGAGTGTACCTTTTTTTGATACGTTGAGATGATTCTCTGCGATGGTCTCAGAGGGTCCGTTTGGAGTTTACAACAACACATGCTGTGTGTGCGATGGCGCGAGCTTTTCGATTTTCCGTTTGCTCAACTATTGCCTCCTCTCTCTTCTCTCTATTTGTTGTACATAACTTGGCATCTGATTGTGTTTTTTTTTTTTTTCGGAGTTCCAGATGTGTCTTTCCTAGTTGTTGGCTATTCTAATTTTGTATCCATCACTTTCCTCATTGCTTTATTTGATTCCCTTTGTTCTGCGCGCCGCGCGTTCCGTGGCGATGTCGTATCAACAGGTGTGTTTGATTAACTTTTTAATGACGAGTGTGATTGCTTTTCTTTTTGTAATGCATCACAAATCGGGATGATGCCGTTCTGCTTCAGATGCCGTGATCCCTTTGTGTCTTCCTGCTCGCCTTGGGATCACTTTAAGGGGAGATGAGATTTGTCATCACCATGTATATCATGTCACCCTTTCTTAACTGAATGTGTACGTTATCAGCTTTAAGAGAAGTGTCGCTACGTGTTAGTTCATATTGCACTCTGCAAATGCACAAATCCAACGTTTCTTGTGGATCGTGTGGATTCATTACTAATTCATACCTTCGGTATGCCTTTTCTCTTTTCAATTTTATTTTATACATGGGATATCAGAGACTATCTCAAGGTTATTACACTTTTTTTTTGGCAAGAATTTATTATTTTAGGAAAAATACAATAAAAAACAATGATACGATGAGCAAATCAGCGCTTCTCCGAAAAATGGCACAACAAATGTCGAGGGTTTCCCAGAGAGATCAAAAACGGAGCGCAAGTGAGAACAGGTGGTTCAGAGGGAGGATCGTATGGGGATTTGTTTCGCTAGTTTTTCTATTTCTAATGGTTACGATGTTTCCCCTTCATGTCATCACACTTGCTGATGCCGCTAATGCTTCCGTCGCTACACCCCATCCCTTTGGTGTCCCACGTTTGACGCAAAAGATCCTCGCATCCATGTTGGACATACCTCTTGTCAAGATTGAATACTGCACACCGAATGTGATTGTTTACGAAGTAAACCTTAATTGCTCATGTAAAGTATCCAGCGCGAATGCTTTACAAGGACAACAACTCATGGCTGGATACAATGCTCT
This sequence comes from Trypanosoma mega, assembly GCA_030849715.1. NCBI lineage: Eukaryota > Euglenozoa > Kinetoplastea > Trypanosomatida > Trypanosomatidae > Trypanosoma > Trypanosoma mega. The sequence goes on along the minus strand of JASANV010001271.1, from coordinate 600 downwards.
TAATGGGGACCTTTAGCCTAAGTGGGACGTCACAGTGGATACTGAAAATAACTTTGTCAACATTACGGTGGTTGGATCAGGTACCACTAGATACTTGGAATTCCTGATTACTGATAACGGCGATATGGAGAGATTTCCTGTCACTCAAAACTATGCAATGTCCTTTTTTGAAATTCAATACACAAAGGCTGCTTTTACAAGTCCAAAGTTCTACGGAGCAATTACCTCCACAGACATCACCACAAACTTCCCAGCTGATAACTCCTCACTGAACTATGCCATTGTTCCTGCTGGCATATCAAGCCCCAATGATTGTAATGGGCAGACGGCGTGTTACTACAGGAAAGACACGGCGGTCATGCTTCCTGGGAGTTATAGTGTGTTTCTGACCGCGGACAGCTGGAGCGGACAGTGGCTGCCGTGGGGATCTGCGCTATCCGTGAGGGTGTTGGTTTCGCCCGTCCTCTATTATGTGCGCGGCGATTCCACTCCGCTCTCCTTTGTGGACGCGAGTGGCCAAACGATTGTGCCATTCAACACATTTCCCACCGGATACCTCCTGCACTGCGCCGATAGTGTCCGTGGCAGCGGTGCGGCGCG